>CAUVYP010001111.1:315000-400000 GCA_963556195.1 Sepiola atlantica
TGAATAAAAGCCGGAGATGCTTACAACCTGGCCGAGGGCTGCCAACAAGACCCGAAACAAAAGAGTCAACCACCTGCTCTTCATGGATGACCTCAAGTTGTATGCCAGTTCAGACGCTGACTTAAGCCGATTCTTGCAAGGTTGTACATACCCATTAACTTTTTCATCCCACTTTTTTTTCTTGTTTTGTTTGAATCAAGTTAAGACTTTAGATCAGATGATACAGTCAAAAAACAATATTTAGTATCATTATTGTACCTAGGCAGCTGCTGAAGTTGCATAAGCATCACGCCATGAAAAAAAAAAGAATTACCCATTCATCATCGGGCCCCATCAGCCTCTTCATCCTCACCCACATCCTATTCAGCATCATATTTGTTGTAGCGTAATACTTGCGGCCTTAAACGCACAAATGAATTTGGCTTGCAAACGCATACAATAAAAAAAAGAACAAACAGGATGCAGGAGGAAGTGTTTAGGAACCAATGACCATTGACCAGCTGTTGATTAATAAGACCATCCTTGAGGACTGTAGAAAGAGGCAGAGAATACTTGGATCGATTACCAGAAAGGCATATCATAGTGTGCCCCACACGTGGCTACTGTGCTGCTTTGAATTGTATAAGATCCACCCGGTGATCAAGCAAACAATGGATGTCCATATAACGATGTGGCAAACAATCATGCCATTAAGCCAGACTAATGGAACAATAAGAATCAATGAAGTCAAGATTCAAAGAGGAATCTTTCAAGAGGTTTGATTATTTCCTTTACTCTTTTGCCTGGCGATAGATGCGCTAAGTAAAATACTGAATAAAAGCCGGAGATGCCTACAACCTGGCCGAGGGCTGCCAACAAGACCCGAAACAAAAGAGTCAACCACCTGCTCTTCATGGATGACCTCAAGTTGTATGCCAGTTCAGACACTGACATAAGCCGATTCTTGCAGGTTGTACATACCTTCTCCAAAGATATTGGAATGAAGTTTGGTTTGGAGAAATGTGCTTAAGTGCTCTCTCCGTCGGGAAGAAGATCTAAACAGAAAACATACAGCTTGATAAAGATACTGACATCAAATAACTTGAAGAACAGGAACAATACAAATACGTTGGCACAGAAGAAAACGATTCAATTCAACATGCCAAGATGAGAGGAAATAAGTAGAAGGCCGTGATAGGTGAAGCAAAGAGAAGGTATAATGAGTTGACAAAAAAAACGCATCCAGTCACAAAAACTAGATACTCGCGATTTCTGGAAAATCTACAATAGTGTAGTAAATAATGGTCAATCAACGATTCCCCCACTGTCAAACCACAATGATGTCGTTTGCACGGCCACTGATAAGGCTGAACTACTTGCCCAGCGTTTCGCTTCTAACTCTACTTTAGACTCAGATAACCACCCCCTCCCTGAATTCCCTTTGCGGACCGAAGTCACACTTGATAACCTGGTCATCACCCCATCCCAGGTCAGACAAATCATAAAAAATCTTGACACCTCTAAAGCTTGTGGGCCTGATCTTATACCTGTAATAGTAATAAAGAAATGTTCTGCTGAACTAGCCCCTGTCCTCTCCAAACTCTACAATAAATGCCTAGCTGAATCTTGCTTCCCCGATAGCTGGAAAATTGCCTCTGTGGTACCAGTCTACAAGAGTTCTGGGAATAGAACCGACCCTCAGAACTACCGCCCAATCAGTCTACTGCCGATCTTTGCCAACATCTTTGAATCCTTAATCAATCTGTCACATCTGGGCTGGTGCATCATCTACTAGTCTCTCCCCCCTGTACAAGGTCCAAAAAAGAGTCGCCAACCTAATATGTCCCTCACTGTCAGCCAAGCTTCAGTCCCTGTCCCATCGCCGCAATGTAGCATCCTTATGTTTGTTCTACAAATACTTCAATTGATTATGCTCCGATGAATTGGCTACTCTGGTGCCCCCTCGACGTAAATTCACTAGACTAACTCGACAATCAACTAAATCTCATTCATTCACTGTGGAGGTCCGCAGATGCCGAAGAGCCTTCTACTCAAATAGCTTCTTTCCTCGTGCTGCTGGCCTCTGGAACTCCCTTCCTGCCCCCTGTTTCCCCGACAGTACTGACATGCAGAAAATAAAAACTAATGTAAACAAACATCTCGCTTCTCAGATCCCAATTTAGGCTGACCCCCCCCCCAACCTTCTCCCCTTTTCTTTTTCTCAGTAGCCCTTTACAACTACAGAGGCGGCCTGCCTTGTTTGGGGTGAACCATGTTAAAAAAAAAGCAGAGAGTAAGAAAAATCTTAAAAACGCAGATTACAAACAAAAACAAGTAAACTGTCATTAACCAACTTGTCATGCCAGTAATCACATACAGCGTTGGCATTATTGAATAGCCATACAAGGATTTTAACAAAAACAAAAGGCACACAATAGTGTGCAGGTAATGTGCACCACACTTAGCTAATGTGGTGTCTTGAATTATATAAGACCCAGCCTATAATCAAGAAAACCATGGCTGTCCACATAAAGTGTGGCAAACAACCATGTCATTAAGCTACATTAATGGAACAATAATAATCCCTGAAGTCAAGATCCGAAATAGCTTATCTCCTTTACTCTTTTGCCTGGTGATCGAACCGCTGAGTAAGCTACGGAATAAATACCAGAGTACCTACAATCTGAGCCAGGGCTGCCAACAAGACCCAAACAAAAGAGTCAACCACCTGCTCTTCATGAATGACCTCAAGCAGTATGCCAGTTCAGACGCCGACTTAAGTCAACTCTTGCAGGTTGTATATAATACCGGAATGAAGTTTGGCCTGGACAAATGTGCCAAGTGCTCCCTTAGAGCTGGGAAGAAGATCTAAACGGAAAACATACAGCTTGATGGAGATATTGACGTTTAAGATCTAGAAAAGTAGGAACAACACAAATACCTTGCTATAGAAGAAAACGATTCAATTAAACATGCACAAATAAGAGAAAAATGTCAGAGAATGTGTACACTATATAAGATAAATTTGTAAAACACAGCTCACAAACAAAAATGAAGTAACTGCCATTAACCAACTTGCCATGCCAGTAATAACATACTGCTTTGGCATTATTAATTGGCCGCAAAAGAACATTGACAGACTATGCACTAAAACGAGGAAATTGTTGACACTGTACAGAGTAATGTACAGAAACCAGTGTCTACTAGTGATGGGCCGCTCAGAAAGTGGCCAACAACATTGAGCTACTATCTGATGACCTCCCAGAACCCAAACTTCATGATAGTACATCAACCTCAATCACAAAACTGGCCACACATTTTGAACAAGAGTGTCTTACAAAGGAGACAGAAACAGCAAACAAGCCTGCTACGGAAATAGCTCAAAGGGCCGTCAGAATCATACCAATACCTTTCATTGCAGAAAACTGGAAGAATGGACCAAACAACAATGTACCAAATATCTTCTGGATGAACTGACTCATGAATATATAGATAAAGAAGGCTCTGTAGACTGGATGAAAAGAAGATAGTCTCACTATGATCAGGAGAGGATGATAATGGCTACCCAAGACATTGACCATTATCATTATTATTAATGACCGATGCTTTAAAAAAAGATGAGTGGTTTCAACAATGACAACAAGTACAGGATCTGCAACGCAGAAGTAGAGAGTGTGAGCCACCCGACATACAGTTGTAAGGTTAACGAGAAGAAAAGAAAGATAAACTCTGACATAGTTAACTGGTCAATTGGGGAGACGAAAATTAATGTTCTTAACTTCTTTACTAACTCAACGTTTGACAGATAAAGGAGAACTTTAATGGAATATTCGAATATTTATGTATCTCATAGAGAGATCAAGTGTTAGCCTCAATCAGGGACTCATTGATTTCTTGAGAACTTCGACTGAAGTAAAATGAAGCAAAAAAAGGTATACATACATACATGCAGAGAGAGAGAGAGAGAGAGAGAGAGAGAGAGAGAGAGAGAGAGAGAGAGAGAGCGAGAGCGAGAGAGAGAGAGAGAGAGAGAGAGAACATTAATGGGAGCTTAAGCTGGACATACAAACATAAATATGACCAATGCCTTTAAAAGATATGAGTGGTCTCAGCAACAATAACAAGTGGAGGATCTGCCACATAGAGAAGTTGAGAGTGTGAGCCACCTAACATCCAGTTGTAAGGGTTCTGCTGGGAGATGACTACTATACAATGTGACATAATAGAGTGTGTAAATATCTCCACTGGGCCATCTATAAAGAGTTAAATATCGAGTGTAGCAGCAAGTCCTGGGAACATATACCAGAAAGAACTGTTGGAAATAAGTCATACACCATCCACTATGACTATGCAATTCTTACAGCTACATATCTAGAAAACAGAGCTGTTATATCTGACATCGTGATATGGCACAGGAAGGAAAATAGTAGTGCAACCCTAGTTGATGTCAGCGTCCTTAATTATGCTGGCTTAAACAAAGCTGAGAGGGAGAAGATAACGAAATACCAAGGTCTTATGCACGACATGAAAAGAAACTGGAATCTTAGGAAGATCTCCATCATTCCCGTAATTATAGGAGCAACCAAACTCATTAAAAATATTTAAAAAAACTACATGGCGAATATACCCAGTGAACCAAGTAACAGAGAGATATAAACACTTGCGACGGTAATAATCTTAAAAAGATCTCTCGGTTGGAGTGTGTTAAATAGCGGGTGAATGTCTAGCATAAAGTAGGATGCCCCATCCTCAGCAAAAAACAAAAAGATGAGAATATTTAAAAAAAAAAGGATATTTATACTGCAGAGAATTTGAATGCCTACTGGAGATAATTTGAATGCTTACTAGACACTAGTTCGCGCTCTCCAACCGTCTGAAATTATCGCTTCCTGCACTGATGATAGCACAAAGCTTGAAACTCTAATATCTGTAAAATACTTTTTAATATCTATTTAATATATATATATATATATATATATATATATATATACATATATATATTATATATATATATATATACATATATATATATTATATATATATATATATATATATATATATATATATATAATAAACATCGTATCACACCAATCGAAAAAGTCGACAATATGAATTACTGTTCTATAGTGCAAAAATATAAAAAGCAAAACAAACAAAATTAATTCGTCTTGCAGACCATCCATTTAACGGGTTTTATGTGTACAGTAATTCATTTCGTTAGATTTTTCGATTGGGTGTGTAAATAACCAAAGAACGCATTCAGTAACAGAAACTAGGTACTCGTGATTTCTTGAAAATCTACAATAGTGTGATGAACAATGGACAATTGACAATTCCCCGTTATCAAATAACAACGACGTTGTTTGCACGGCAACTGATAAGGCTGAACTACTTTCCCAGCGTTTAGCCTTAAACTCCACTTTGGACTCAGCAACCACCCCTCCTTAAATTCCCATTGTGGACTGAAGCCACACTTGAGAACCTGGTCATCACTCCATCTCAGGTCAGAGACATCATACAAAACCTTGACACCTCCAAAGCCTGTGGGCCTGATCTTATACCAGTAATAGTAACAAAGAAATGCTCTCTCCAAACTATACAACAAATGCCTTGGAGATAGAACTGATCCTTTAAACTACCTCCCAATCAGTCTACTTCCGATCTTTGCTAAAATCTTTGAATTATTAATCAATCTAGCGATAGTCCGTCACCTAGTTAATGCTTAACTTCTTCTGATCATCCATACGGATTTAGACAAGCACGATCTACCGCAAATATCCTAACGGTCATCTCTGAACGCATATATCATACACTGGACATGTCAGGTGGAGCTAGGGCGGTAGCGCTTGATATATCCAAGGCCTTTAACAAGGTCCGGCATGAAAGGCTTCTCCTAAAACTGCACTCATATGGTATTACACGAAAGATATTTAATATTATTAAATCTTTCCTAACAAAAAGAATGATTCAGGTTGTCCTTGATGGCCGTTCATCTAAGCGACATGACATAAATGCTGGTGTACCCCAGGGATCCGTCCTTGGACCTCTACTGTTCCTGATTTTCATAAATGACCTCTCTGATGTCATTGAGAGTGAGATAGGAATATTTGCTGACGACACCACACTCTACTCTCGTCATGTAGGCAAAACCGACGCGCACATATCTGAGGCAATCGCTGCATCCTTAGAAAATGACCTCTAGTCTGTAGTGGATTGGGGTCATAAATGGATGATAACTTTTAATGCCGCAAATACAAAGCTACCTTTTTTATATAACTACAAAATACCTCTTCAACCACCGATTTTCATGACAAATAACATCCTATCTGAGAGTTCATCATTCAAACTCCTTGGCCTAACTTTCACAGGTAACATGAATTGAAACAAATACATTGAAGACATTGCTAAGGCTGCTTCAAAGAAGGTGGGCTCCCTCTACCGTGCTAGTAAACTTCTCACATCTTACATTATCCTATATCTCTACAAAGCCACCATCCGCCCATGCATGGAGTATTGTTGCCACATCTGGGCTGGGGCATCATCCACTAGTCTCTCCTTCTTAGACAAGGTCCAAAAAAGAGTTGCCAACTTAATGGGTCCCTCACTATCCACCAAGATCCAGCCCCTGTCCCATCCTTGTGCTTGTTTTACAAGTACTTCAATGGATTGTGCTCTGATGAACTTGCTGCTCTAGTGCCCCCACGACGTAAATTCACTAGACCAACCGACAATCTGCCAAATCCAATCCATGCACTGTGGAGGTCCCAAGATGCCGAAGAACTTTCTACTTCAAAAGCTTCTTTCCTCGTACTGCTGGCCTTTGGAACTCCCTCTCCGTCTCCTGTTTTCCTGACGGTACTGACATGCAGAAATTAAAAAATAAAATATAAACAGACATCTCGCTTCCACCCTTTTTCTCAGTAGCCCCTTTACGTCTACAGTGGCGGCCTGCCTTGTTTGGTGTGAACTATGTTAAAAAAATGTTTTCATGAGACGATTAAAAAAAAACGACAATGTAATTGTAAATACTATCGGTAACATTTTACTTTGAAAAAATTATACACAAAATAAAAACAAAAAAATAAAGAGTCCTTCGTTGAGATGAGAACGTAGAGTCAGTGTAGACGCCATCAGAAAACACGTAAAACATATTGGAAATGAATGTTTGAAAAAGAATACTCCAAGTGTTTAGGAGTCCAAATGTTCGTGTTAAGAAGCTGATTTATTCCACGGTTGTTATTAGAGTTCAATATAGGTCAGAACCTAATCATGGAAGTTTTAAATAGATAGGGCATCGTGACGGGCCAATAAATTTACCACCATTAAATATAGCAACTTTGTGTGCAATGGTGCTTTTTATGATATTGATGGGATATCCATTGGCAAGAAAGATATTAGTAATTTCACCAAGTTCCGCATCGAGTCGGGTTGGTGAAAAAATCTTAAGAGCTTGATGAGTAAGAGTACCAATTAGATTTATTTTTCTTGATTTTGTGGTGAAGGAAAACCAATTTAGATAAAGACCTGTAAAGGTTGGGTTTCTATACAGAGGTTTCAAATGTTAAACCAGCTTTAGACACTAAAACATCAAGGAATGGGAGGAAACCACAATCGTACCTCTGATGTTTTAATAAACATTGTATATTTACAATTTTTTATTCTCATCTTTCATTTCTAGAATATATATAAATATATATATATATATATATATATATATAATTATATATATATATATATATGATCCAGGTAAAACATCCACAGGGTAGTAATCCAAAGAATTTCAACCGGGTTTATAAAAAGTGCTCAATATCAAACAGAGCTTTTATATATGATTATTTTCATTTATACATACATGTACAAAATCTGCGACACTTGAGTGTCGATGTTATTGATCAACAGTTATCATAAACTGAGATCTCATCAGGCAGAGTTAGAATCCGATCTTAACCTTAGATCATATTTGGAAAAAATGAAAACCTGTGTAAATAAAAATAATCATATATATATATATATATATATATATATATATATATATATATATATATATATATATATATATATATATATATATATATATATATATATATAGAGAGAGAGAGAGAGAGAGAGAGAGTGAGATATACTAGGAATCACACGCTTCCACCAGTCACATATCTTTTCTAGCTTGGTAGGATGATATCATGGTGAACGTAATCCACGGAGGTATGACTAAGATGATAATATCATGACAATAGAATAGATAGTACACTACCCTCCACCCCCAAAATAAGAAGGTAATACTGGACGGATTGTATAATGAGTTACGAACATATACTATACCCCCCCCACAAAGACGAGGTTATGCTTGGGATGAATATATAATGACGAATACAAATACACTACGCTACCCCCAAAGAAGGAGTAAAGTTTGGGAGCATTCACTTCTCCCAAATAGAGGAGGTTATACATTGGAGAATTCCTCCATAAAAAGAAGCAATGCATGCGAGTATGGTATCATAGTAACAGAACAGATACTATACCACACCTATCCACCCCCGAAAAAATGAAGGTAATCCCTGGAAAGATGGTCTCATGACTACAGAAAATATACTACATAACCTCCTCTCCAAAAGGAGGATGTAACACATGGGAGGATTACCTGCACACCTTTTAAAACGAAGGAGGTAATTCCTGGAAAGATGATCTTGTGACACCAGAACATATACTACACTACCAACCCCCATTAACAGAATTCAATTATAGTTTTAATCAGTTCTTTTCTTTCATTTATGTAAAAATGCTTAGCCATTCCAACATAATTTTTTATAGTTCCTTGGCCTTTTGGCTGGGATCAAATTGTAGTATCTGTGCTCACAATTCTAGTGACATCAAACGTTTTGCTATCGTTAAAAATTATTGCGTATAATATAAGATACAAATGACAATTGAAATTAAAAATGTATATTACACAATATGAATTTATTAGAAACTGTTTACGAAATAAATATGTAAATTAGAAATACCTAAAACTGTTTGTGAATGTTTGCAGATTACTATGTATACGGAATTTCACAATATTATCTTGTATCATTGATCGGCCTTTCTTCCGATGGATACTACACCCCATAGACTGGTATCGTCTTGGCCTTCGGGGCTTGATTTACGCCGGTCTATGGGTCTGTCCTGTGCAGTTCCAGGAGGTCCACCCTCCCAGGCTTTGCCTCCCTCTCTTTGGGGAGGAGTAAGTTTATTGCTTACTGCCTGAGGCGCCCCTACCGGGGAATGCCGACGGGGCTGCCCAGGCAATTTTTAATGGCCAGAGTGCTCACCTTCTCGGGCGCTGGCTTTTCAAACCCCACTTTCCCGACCCGAGCTTAGGTCACATCTTACTTGTGGGAGTAAGATAAAACTGGCCTTGTGCCTAACCTCCTGGGGAGGTAAATAAAATCTTGTATCATTGATCGGCCTTCGGGGCTTGATTTACACCCGTCTATGGGACGGTCCTGTGCAGTTCTAGGAGGTCCACCCTCCCAGGCTTTGCCTCCCCTCTTTGGGGAGGAGTAAGTTTATTGCTTACTGCCTGAGGCGCCCCTACCGGGGAATGCCGACGGGGCTGCCCAGGCAATTTTTAATGGCCAGAGTGCTCACCTTCTCGGGCGCTGGCTTTCCAAGTCCCACTTTCCCGACACGACCTTGGGTCACATCTTACCTTGTGGGAGTAAGATAAAACTGGCCTTGTGCCTAACCTCTTGGGGAAGTAAATAAAATCTTTTATCATTGAATTAAATAAGCATGAACTATGTTGATGTTAATATAGTTAGGATAGTTAAAAACATTCGCATTTATTTATTTATATATTTCATTTTAATTTATTCAGTTGAAGTTCTCAGAAATCAAGGTGTCCCTTCCTGAGGCTAACACTTGATCTCTATATGAGATACATAGATATTCGAATATTCAATTAAAGTTCTCCTTTATTTCTCAAACGTTGAGTTTGTAAAGAAGTTAAGAACAATAATTTCACTCTTTTCTAATTGATTAGTTAATAATGTTATAGTATTTCTTTCTTGTTGTCCCTTGTCTTACCGGGTTCCAGGACATGAATTCATCTGGTCTGGTGCAGTATCCAGCTAAGTGCTGTTATTATATGCAATATAATTTGGAGTAAATGATTCATTCCTTGTATAAGATAGTGTGAGGACCTTATTTGTGCTGGGAATATTATGTTATTTTGAATATTTAGAAATAGTTTTCTTGTAGGGGGAATTATTCTCATGACAGGTTGCCCTGACAAACCCCTGTACAGAGAGACACCTTAGACACTCGAATACAATGTCTAGTAGACATTCAAATTCTGTTCTGTTGGCATTCCAATACTCCACAGTAAGCATTACGTATTCTCTCAAGTAGACATTTAAATTCCCTCCAGTAAGCATTAAAATTATCTCCTTGTAGGCACTCACATTTTATCCCGTAGACATTCACATTCCTCCCAGCATTCAAATTCACTCTTTGTAGGCATTAAAATTCCCTCAAGTAAGCATTCACATTCCCTCCAGTAGGCATTCAAATTATCTCCTTGTAGGCATTACATATTCTCTCTAGTAGGCATTCAAATTATCTGCAGTAGGTATCCAAATTATCTTTAGTCAGATTTTAAACTCCCTTCATTAAGCATTCTAATTCCTTCCAGTAGGCATTCAAATTCGCTCCAGTAGGCATTCAAATTTTCTCCTAGTAAGCATTCAAATTCTCTTAAGTAGGCATTCAAATTCTCCCCTTATAAGCATTCAACTTCTCTCCAGTAGGCATTCAAAATCTTTTCTATTAAGTATTCAAATTCTCTTCAGTAGGCATTCAAACTCTCTCGTTGTAGGCATTCAAATACTCTTCTTGTAAGCATTCTAATTCTCTCCAGCAGGAATTCAAAATCTCTTCTATTAAGAATTCAAATTCTCTTCAGTAGGTATTCAAACTCTCTTGTTGTAGGCATTCAAATTCTCTCCTAGTAAGCATTCACATTCTCTCCAGCAGGCATTCGAAATCTCTTCTATTAAGCATTTAAATTCTCTTCAGTAGACATTCAAACTCTCTCGTTGTAGGCATTCAAATTCTCTCCTAGTAAGCTTTCGAATTCTCTCCAGTAGGTATTCAAATTCTCTTCGATGGACATTCAAAATTCTCTCCAGTAGACATTCAAATTATGTGTATGTGTGTGTGTTTGTGTGTGTGTGTGTGTACTCATAGTTATGTCAAAAATGTAACCATCTCCAGAAACCAAATCAGAGCTAATAAATGGTAAGCTTGGGCTTTTAGCGAGATAATTTTCATTGATATAAGCGTGCCGACCACCGTTGGTATTTCCACTGCGTTCAAATTTCAAATTAGCTACAATCATTTTTGAGAGTTTCTCCGTTTAAAAAAATCACGATCAATATATTGACGTCACTAAGTAGTTGTTTTAGTCGGGGGACCTTCTGGATTGTGAGCGCTGAATAATCGACAATTGGCCGTTTGTTAGAAAGGAGTGGCGCTTCGCTTATGTTCAAGGATCCCCCACACAGCAAACAAGTATTGTTAGTAATTGGCTCTGTAATTAGGAGCTAATAACAAAGGAATATCAGAATGATAATATGGTATTAATGGCGATTCCTGTTTTCATGGTGATAATGAGAGCTGCGGCCATATTTAGGAGTGGGTCGATTTTAAGTAATGACAATTATATTCATATAACGATTGTGCTAATAGTCAATGATAAGAGTTATACCGATATGTGTCTGAAGGCAGAAGTAGCTGTGATTTTATAATAGCGCGACCCATTGCGATTGTGCGAGTGATTGAATTGATAATATATATATGGGTGTGGAAAGTTGTTTTTTATATAAAGATAAAAGGTGAAATACCACTCCTCACATAATGTTGGTCTGTAGTTTAAACTTGTTACTGGCTATCTTGCTTTTGCTTGTTGCTGAATCTCAACATTTTGAATCTTGAGAGGTTTTAGCTATCGTACAAAGCTAGATTTCTATCTTAACAAGCTCAGTACAGATACTCCTTCAGACAGTAGCACTGTGTCGATGGAAAAGTTGCGACGCGTGTGAACCTGACAGTTACTGATCTGCAGACGGGCAATATTAGGCCTATCCTAACATCGCTTTTCTGAATGAAGGGGTGGCACCCGTCTGTCAAGATCATATATATATATATATATATATATATATATATATATATATATATATATATATATATATATATATATGTATAAGAGGATAAAATACACAATCTATTATAGAATAAAATGCCGTGAAGACATAGTTCTCCCCAATAATCCCATATCTATTTCCGTACAAAAACTATTAAAATCTGACATAAAAATAGTAACTTCAACTTCTAAAGCTATTACGGGTTTTCTAAACAGCAGACCCAGTTCCCATCTACCCGTTAAGGCAACTTTATCTCTAGCTGACATCATGTCCGATGTTTTATATCGGCGAAACGGTCAGAAATATAATATTCCGCATTTACGAACATGAACGGAACCTTAAACACAACAGAATATCAGAATAATAATATGGTATTAATAGCGATTCTTGTTTTCATGTTGATAAAGAGAGTTGCGTCTATATTGAGGAGTGGATCGATTTTGAGTAATGACAATTATGTTCGTTAACGATTGCGCTAATAGTCTATGATAAGAGTCATAACGACATGTGTTTAGTGGCAGGAGTAGTTGTGATTTTCTAATAGCACGAACCATTGCGATTGTGAGGGTTTCTGAATTGATAATATGCAATATATAGTCTTGGAAGTTTTTCAACCATTAAAACTATATGAAAAAAAAGAAAATAACAAGATTCGTTAGAAAACTCCTTTGTATGTAAGTCAATTACTTTCTTGTAATCAGACTAGTCTTAATATTCTTTAAGTTGTTAATCATGAAAAACAGTTTCAGGAATTTAAAAACAAAGCAGTATTTTATTCCCAGCAGTGTTGACTAGACACCACCTCCTTAAAAAAGACAAGAACTAAAAACATTAAAAATACCAGATCTAGTTTTTTGCTCCAGATTATTTTTTTTTCCAAACTTTTTTGTTATTAAAATGTTCTCCTTGCTTGTGGTGTTCGTCTTTGTTTAAGAAGAATGCATTTGTAATTCATAAAAAATGCTGTATTCCATAGTTCGGACGAATTCATTACACTATTTATTTCTGTAATTTATATCTTTATGTATTTATATTATTATTTATAGTTAGTTTCATTTATAAATATTTAAAATAAAAAAAAGATATATACATGTATCTTTTTATATATACATATATATTAAACTATATGTGTTACTTCTATACGTTATACATTTTCTACTGAATTTCTTATATAGTTTTAGATTTGTCTTGTTCAATTGTCTAAATATGTTATTATTTTAATGATTGTTATTACTAAAGTAGAAACTGGGGTATAAAATCTATTAATCTTAACGTAACGTGAGTTATTCTCAGCAATTCAGACAAAATGCTCCCGTAATAAATATCCACATGACAGGTAGTATTTTACGCTGCATACGAACAATATGAAATGAATTTCTTTTATGAAACATTTTATATATAAATATTCCATCCTCAATTTATATATCAAAATAATAAATTATGTTTCTAACTTTTTGAGATGAGGATTGATAATTTGCACAATTTGGATTATTCGGACTACTGTTCTCATCTTGAGTGTTATTCTCACAACGTTTCGGCCGCTGTAACCTCATACCTTCTTCAGGTGTATCTTTTCGAACTTGCGAATATTTTTTGTCGAACTCGGGAATCTGAACCATCCCACAGTTTGTATACCATATATGAAAGGCTTTTCGAAAACAAATCCCAACAAATGTAATCCATATGACATCAAGACAGTATTCAGGAGCGACGCAACTCTCCGAAAGCATCTTGTGAGAGTCAAACGTCCTACGGAAAATGTATGACTGAGAACTGCGCGTATGCGATCCCATGTAAGTGTGGGAAAATATGCAAAGGTGAGACATGTCGCCCACTAAAAGTAAGGCTAGTAGAACACTGAAAAGCCGTAATACGTGGAGATATCGAAAAACCGGGTATGGCTGACCACATATGGAAGGAAAAAGGAAATTATCTACCCTTATGGGACAAAGTAAAGATTATAGATAGAGAAGAACGGTGGAGAGTAAGACGACTCATAGAAGCAGCGCATATGTTGGGCAATCATTACTTACTAAGCAGAACTAGTATAGAATGTAATACAATTTGGGAATCATTAATTATGAATAATAGATAAGGTTATAATATATATATATATATATATATATATATATATATATATATATATATATATATATATATATATATATATATATATATATATACCGTATTTCTTAATTGGGAGAGTTTCCCAGCAGAGTGCTCAATTATTAATGCAAAAGTGAAATTAACTAAATAATTAATAAGAGCATGATATTTATTAATATTAAATAAAGTGTTACAACCACATCCGGACCAAGGTTTCAGATCCGAGAAAATCGGACCTTCATCAGCGGAGTCGTATAGCTTAATGAGTGAGAACAACCGCCAGGAATTTCAAAATATTGTCCGTTGGAAAGATGGAACACTTTCAGATTTAAAATTGTCACGTGCGTGGAATATTCGTAGTCAGTTATGGAAAAGTTACAGATCAAAACAACAGCAACGCTGTACATCGAAAAAGCAAGAAATTAAATGGGAATAACGTTAACAGTTGGACAGATGGGAACCTAGCATGGTTAAATTGTCACGTAAATTGTACACACACATAGTGATATGTAGTAATAAAAAGTAGTGTTTAATAGTGATAAGTAATACGACTGCACATTAAACAAGAATAGGTAAAGGCTTCCAAATTCATATCAGAATCCGTGGCGCACTGGATATAGTACTAAGTAAAATTCAGTTCTAAGTGATAGTCATCTGCGGGTGATACGAAGAATTGCGAATTTGGAAAACTTCTCCCAGTACTGGCTGACGGAACGAGAGCACGCTACCCCCGTGGATTAAATAAAGGGTTCCGCTTGAAATTCCGTCCAGATTCCCGAGTTCGACAGAAAGATTCCAGAGTTCGAAAATATACACTTGGAGAAGGCCAGAGGTTACAGCGGCCGAAACGTTGTGAGAATAACACTGAAGATAAAGACAATAATAATCCAAATTATGCAAACCAAGGAATGTTCCTTGTATTTATGTTTGTTCACAATTTAATTTTAACTCTTTTGGATATATCAAATGTTTTGTATTTTTAACCACGTCGTTTTTATTAACAGGGTCGTCAATAAATCGTCTGCAATCATGATGACTATTAGCTATATCCCCCGATCTCTCTCTCTCTCTCTCTCTATATATATATATATATATATATATATATATATATATATGTGTGTGTGTGTGTGTATGTTTGTGTGTATGTGTGTGTGTGTGTGTGTGTGTGTGTGTGTGTGTACAGGGTTGGACAAAATAATGGAAACACCTTGAAACCATCACATTAAAACCAGCGAACCGGCGAACAGTTTTCGATTGTTAAGCTCTGACGTAATTTTTTAGGTGCCGTCGTTTTGTGCTCTTTCTTCACAATCCTTACAAGGGCTTTATGATCTATTTTATACAGCTTCGGCTTTCTTCCAGAATTTTTGTTTAGAGGAGGACGATTTCCCTTCATTTTAATAGGCTGCTATTATTGTCAAGACAGTTCCCTCGATACGGCGACCATCTCAGCCATTTCCGTTACAGTAGCCATACGGGCACCAACAACCTTGTGAAATCTTACTTTATGCACTTTCTGAAATAAAAAATAAATTAATTCAGGACAACAATAACCATAAACAATAACAGTTTGGTAATATGTTTCAATTTTTTTAATATTGATTTAAAATTCCTAAGGTTTTTCCATTGTTTTCCAACCCTTATATATATATATATATATATATATATATATATATATATATATATATATATATATATATATATATTATATCTCAATCATGAATTTAAAATTCTAAATCAAAATCCCCCAAAACATATTAAACTGTAGAAGTGAAATAGCAAACAATTGTATACACAGAATAAAATTTACTTAGAGATAATAATAAATAGGTAAAATAAAATAAAATAAAATAAAATAAAATAATCAAATAAAAAACTAAACTAAATAAACACCTTTAATAGAAAATCTATCCAAAGAACACACGTGTTAAAATAAGGTCTCCTATTAACTCGATACATTCACAAAAAAGTGTGTCACACCTATACAACACAGAACATGAGAAGGGGAAGTAAGAGTCTGCCGAACCTTTGTTTGAGATAAGCACTGTTATTCGCTAAGGAAAACATTAGCCTGGCGGAGAAAATAACAATGAACTTTATTGGTTAACTATCTAACCTAAACACCAGGTGTATATACAGGGTGACCCCCTCCCCCAAAAAAAATAACGGGCTCCAAATCTAATTAGGCCCCGTTTCTTAGTGTTTCGTCCGAATGAAATGAATTTTGGGGCATAACTAGTTTATTATATTCACAACATCATATCAAAACACTAGGGTATTTGGCCTTTTTTTCTCTGTTCTACAGCATGTGTTCTAGATGGACTCCTTTTAGCTCCGTGCATGAGGCGCAGAACGAAGTTGTCCATGACGTTCTTACAGACTGAATTGGGAATGGCTCTCATCTCCTCCCTGATGGCTTCCTTAAGTTCCGTGATGGTTCTGGGTTTCCTTGCGTACATTGTGTCCTTAAGATAGCCCCAAAGGAAATAATCTGGGGGGGTTTAGGACTGGGCTATGGGGTGGCCACTCAAAATTAGTCTTGAGACTGATCATGAGACCTCCGAACTTCTCTTTCAGCCAATCTCAGGACAGGTTTTAGGTGGAGAACTTGCTCCGTCTTGCTGGAACCAGAACTTTGTTTATGAGCGACGGATAGAGGGTCTGGAGCTCACTCTTGAATGTTTTGAGGACCTCCACATACCGCTCCTTGGTGACTGTCACTTCTGCGCCAGATTCTTCGATGAAGATTGGTCCGATGATTCCTCTGACCGAGATAGCAGCCCACACCGGGCAATTAGGAGAGTGCAGAGGCTTGGTGGCTACTTCATTGGGGCTGGAGGACCCCCAGAAGACATTTGTCTTGGAGTTAGCCTTTCCGTCAAGATGGAAGTGGGCTTCATCTGAGGTCAAAAGGAGATTAAGGAAACCTGGTGTCTCCTCGATCTTATCGAGCATCGTGACTGCCATAGCGCTCCTCTGCTTCTTGTCTGAGGCTGTAAGGGACTGCAGCGTCTGTATTCTGTATGGGTAAGCCCTGATATTGTTCACCAGCACTCTCCTGCAAGTCTCACGGGAGATACCGAGGGACTGACTTCGCTTATGCACAGAGCGTTTCGGACTCTCCTGGAGAGACTCTCTCACACTTTCGACTAGCTCGGCTGTCCGCTTCTTGGGACGTGCCGAATGGCTTGGACGGTTCTCACTGGCAGCGTTAAAGTTCTCCACGGTCCTATACTTTTCGAAGTGGTCCACCCAGTTCTGAATTCTGCTTTTGAGTGGAGCCTTTTCACATCCGAACTGATGCATGAAACTGTTCTGGGTTTTCTTAAACGAGCCTGTCTTGTAGTACAATTTAACACAGTGTATTCTTTATCCCAGCTCCCATTGAGGTCTTGGTGTACTCACGGTCGTTGATTCTGCCATGTCCTGTAAAATAAGGGCAATCTGTGAATAGATAAAGGATATATCACATAAAGTGTACACGGGGCCCGTTTTTTTTTTAGTCACCCTGTATATATATAAAAAACAACAACATTAAACTGAATTCCATCGATTTTAGCCTGACGATTACCTACGGGGATGAAACACGGTAGCCTCTCTGTAGCTTAATTGCCTCGAATATATTTTCATAACTTACTACCTAGCTATACTCACGTATTGAGTACTATTGAAATAAATACTGAAAATCGATACATAAAAAATTATACCTCTTTATAACATTTCATGTAGATACATGAAATAATATATATATATATATATATATATATATATATATGTGTGTGTGTGTGTTTTATATAAAACATTACTTTTACCAACAGACGCATGACTTTCATGCTTACGCAATCTTAAGTGTAGGTGATGATAATTACTGCCGGTCGAAGGATTCGACCTTAGTTGCAAAGCCACTTTTGACTCTGCAGTATGCTCTTCCTGCTAATATATATATATATATATATATATATATATATATATATATATATATATATATATATATATATATATATATATATATATATATATATATATATATATATATATGGTACATGTGTTATATTAGTTTTTGTAGATGTAAATCCGTTGAAATACCAGTGTTTGTAAAAAGTGCTCAATAACAAGTATAGCTGTTCTTAAGTATACATTTTTATTTATACAACCATTATTAGTTACATATGTGTATACATGTTTCGGTTGTACTCTTCATAAAGAGGCAACCTCTTCAGACGAGGAATTGAAAAAAAAGTAACTGTCAAAAGTCAACATAAATAATTTATTATCAATTATATAATAAATATAAAAATTAGGAAGACCTAAATGTGTCTGATAGTATTATATATATATATATATATATATATATATATATATATATACATAAATGATAAATGTGAAATATTTTTGTATTTAGTTGTTGTACCATGATCTTACAAACTTGTAACCCCCTATATATATATATATATATATATATATATGTATATGTACATATATATGCACATATATATATAAATAAATAATTGCGAAGTGTTTCTATCTATGCTTACTATAGTAACGTCAAAAGACGTTGTGCGTATTTAATTCTATCATACACCATAGACATTTGAAATACCGTATATATAGGAAACTGCAAATACCCTCAAACACATTTAGGTCTTACTAATTGGCATATTTATTTCATAAATAATAATAATAAATTATTTATGCTGACTCTTAAGTTAATTTCACACATATTTGTAATTTTTTGAAAAGGAAAACGGTACACATTCCAAGAAAACTTAAAAACTTCAATTCATCTCAGTTTTTCAAACTAAAACAAAAGATGCCCAATTGGTAACTGATGAATTGATGTGAAAATTTACAATAGTAAGGGGTAAGTCTTTAATTTATTTTTAAAAGCAAAAATAAAGATCTATTAGATAAAAGTTGCAGAAAATTGAATATATAAACTTAACATTTTTATAAAGGTCATAATTTTCAAACATTAAGGATTAACAAAAATATATAAAATTGGATTCAGAAAAAAATAGTATGTTAAATGTTCACATTTGATTAAAAAAGAAAGAATGGAATCCAATATATTTCTTTAAAAACTGTCTATTATTTTGTATTTCAGATCTCTCTCTCTCCCTCTCTCTGATTGAGTAAACACTTTTATTTTACTGTGTATGAATTCATATTCATAATAATAATGATAATAATATTCTGTAATATATTTTGTTTACAACACTTTGATCTTATCCAAAAGGCTAAGGAACCATGAAAAATGATGTTTTATTTCGAGGCAGTTGTACTTTGACATTGTCATATTTTCTTATATATACGCAATATTTTTGTCGATAGTTAAACGCCTGGGATGCTGAGAACAGATATTGAGAAAATATACTTCACTTTGATCTTAACTAAAAAGCGAAGTAACCATACAAATAATGTCAAATAATTTTTTACATGAATGACAAAATGATTTAATCTATTTTTGCATCATCTACTAATGGAGAGAGAAGTGTCGTATCGGTTCTGTTCTTATGAGACCGTCCTCCCAGGAATGACATCCTTTTTTTAAGTGGTGGAGATAATCCTCTCATGTATTAAATCTTTCTTTTGGAGGAGGGGATAATGGTGTATCTGTTCTGTTGTTATGACACACTTTTCCAAGGGACTACCTTCTCATTTTGGGGTGTGTGGGTGGGTGTTACTGAAGTCTCTTTTCTGTTGCCATGATACTATACTCACAGGCATTATCTTCTCCTTTCATGAGGCGATGCTCCCAGGTATTACCCCCTATTTTTTATTGGGGGGGGGCAGTATATTATATGTTCGTTCCTCATGATACCGTCTTTCCATTATCTTTTCCGTTTTTGTTTGGGGGAAGGTAGTGTACAATCTGTTCAATTGCCATGATATCATAATCCTAGGCATTAACTCCTCCCGTATTTAGGTGGGCGTTTGTTATGATAGCATCCTCTTAGTTAGTACCTCTTATGTGGGGGGCATTCCCTATAATATCATACTACCAGGCTCACTAAAAATATGTGACTGGAGGTAGCATATATATATATATATATATATATATATATATATATATATATATATATATATATATATATATATATATATTATAGTTGTATTCCAATGACTATAAGGAAAATCAGTTCAAAACCATAATTTTCATTTGTTCTTTTAATTTCTCTATTTTCATAATTTGACGAATACTTGCATTTCTTCTTCGTCTCACAAAGAAAATCTTTTAAAATTTATTTTCTAAACTTAATACTTTTTCTAAATCTTACGCGCGTTTCACAGCAAAGTCAATAGAAATATACAGACTTTAGTTTAACATTAATGATCATCAGAGAAGAAGTTCTTTAAATAGGAATAGGAAAACATATTATTCCAAAGACTGGAGAGAAGGAAGATGGGAAAAAAGTTTAAGAATTCTTGACAAAAATAACGGCAAGCCAAAATACATAAAAAATATCACAGTAAAAAAATGCTGACAAAAATAATGCCCGAAAAAAACCCTTTTCTCCCGAAATTTAAAATGAATTCCTGTAGTTAAACGCGCGTAATTTAAGAAAAGTATTGAATATGAAAAAAACAAAAATGTGTTTGTGAGATGAAGAAGAAATACAAATATTCGGCCGAATTATGAAAATAAAGAGATTGAAAGAATAAATGAAAACTTATGGTTTTGGATTGATTTTTTTCCATAGACTATGCATCTATAATGTACACATGCTCTGAAGCTTGTAATACAACCTCATTGAGGTTGCAATTTGAAACATTTTCTGATATTATAAATAGTAAACACTGTAATATATGTTTTTATAAAAACTCACAATATATATATATATATATATATATATATATATATATATATATATATATATATATATATATATATATATATATATATATATATATATATATATATATATAGTTTCATATTGTTTATTGTTTGTAGTATTATAAATAGATAGATGGATACGTAGGTAGATAGAGATTCATGAATATATAAATAGACGCAGAGGTTAATAGGTAGAAATACACCTTTGAGAGAAGACGCACCTAAAACTTGTACAATTGGTAAATAAAACGACAGATAGTTACAGCGTCAGTCATGCGTCAGTGATGTGTAGATATAGCCGCAACCTTTTTATTTTTTATTTTAAATGTATTCCTTTCTACGGATGATACTCGCTGAATGTTGATGGGTGCGTGGGAACATATAAAAGGTGAACTCGGTGTATTCTTTGCCCCGCTGAAACGAAGTCAACCGTTAAATACATGTTGTCAACGTTATCAGTAGACACCTTAATCCTTTTTTTTCTCTCTCTCTGCCTTTTATGATCTATTCTCTGTCTTTCAAACAACACGGACGTCGCTTCTTTAATTCTCTTTCTTTTCTTTTTCTTACCTTGCCTTTTATTTGTATATTGTTTTGTACTTATTTGTATTTCTAGGTGGTTCGTTCATCTTACTATTTTTTGTTGTACACTAAACAGTTCAACGCCATTAAGTGCGGAGTTTATAATATTTTGTCATTTACTAACTAGCAAATATATGCTCCCGCCGGTCACATATTTTTGCTAGGCTGAGTGGATACCATAATGAACGAACTACACACTTACCTGAGCAGCTACGTCTTCGACATCAGTCCGACAGTGACTTTGTTGCTGTCGGGCTTAGGTGTGATTCTGTTCAGTCTCAGGAGATCCACCCTCCCAGGCTTTACCTTCTCTTTGAAAAGGGGGTAGTTTATTGCTAATCGCCTGAAGCGCACCTGCCGGGGAATGCCGATGGGACTGTTCAGGCATTGTTTGTCGACCACAGCGCGTTAATCCTAGTGCGCTCGGTTTCCACACCTGACTTTGTGTCTAGCCTCCTGGAGAAGAAGTAAATAAACATACACTGACCCTCAAAGGAGGATGTAATGCCTGGTAGTATGGCATCATTTCTATAGAACATGTACTGCAATAACTCCTCCAAAATAAATTACACTATACCCCACCACCACCACCACCAAAAACGAGAAAGTAGTACCTGGGAAGATGGGCAACACAACAGATACTACATTAACCCTCTTTCGAAGGAGGATGTAATACCTGGGAGAATTGCCCCCACCCACTTAAAAAGGAGGTAATTCCTGTGAGGGCGGTCTTATGACTATAGAACCGATACTACACTGGCCATCCCATTAAAAGATAATACCATACTAGATTAAATCAGTTTTGTTTAATTCATTTTAAAATATCTAGTCATAAAAACATTATTTTATTATAGCTTCTTGGTCTTTTGGCTAAAATCATAGCGTAGTATAAGTTTTCAGCCTACAGTGACATCAGACGTTCATTTAAAAGCAATACAAAATAATGCGGCGTTGTTAACTGGAGGAAAGAAAGGGGAAGAGGAAGACAGGGGAGTGGGGTGAGACACATTAGCCATCAAGAGAGAGATAGGGACAACCGGTCATTAGCAAGCTAGCCACGCTCTTCCTCCTTTTTCTATATCGCTTCTGCCAAGTCGGTAGCAATTCTCGTGAGCGATGTTAAGAATAGTTTTTCTTAAATTATCTATTCTTTTTTATTAAACCATCTTAATTAATTACTATTAATACCGATGAAACTATTGCACATATGTAGATAAGATATTACTATAAACTTAGAAATAAATAACATCAAATATCAATTAATAACGTGTCTCTTCTAATGCCTAGATCAATGCATTTAGTAAGAATGTGTTTGTGTCTGACATGCATGGCACATTGGTTGCTGTTTGCCTTCAAGCAAGTAGGGATGTGTAATCCTTGTGTGACCTATGCGAAGTTTAGAAAACATTACTTCCTCTTTTGGGCTTTTTGTTTCGTGAACCTTCCTTCCATTCTCCTATTGTAGCTTTGACTGCTAGAAGTTTGTTATGTGTATTACTATTCCAGCGTCTTTATCTTTGTTGTTCGATATATTTGTTTATCTTCATTTTTAAGTCCGTATAACCTCCTGGAGTAGAGGTAAATAAAATACTTAACGTTTTGCACTTATTTGTATTTCTAGCTGTTTCGTTCATCTTACTATTTCCTTGTACATTAAACAGTTCAGCGACATTAAGTGCAAAGTTTATAATATTAATTTATTTATTAATACTTCTCTTGTAAGTCTGTTCCGAGGTCGAGGGATCATGACTGAGAAAGCGTCCCCGGTTCAATCGAAATCTGCGGTGAAAAACTTTCTTGTGGTGTCCGCGTAGTTTCTGGTGCAGGAGTGAATAATAAGTCTTGAGGTATATCGTAATGACCATTGGGGAGATTCTAGGCCAAAATGAAATCACAGCGTAATATCTTCTTACTTTCCTACATCTTGTTGTTGTTCTTGTTGTTTTTCTTCTTTGCTTTTTCTTCTTCTTCTTCTTCTTCTTCTTCTTCTTCTTCTTCTTCTTCTTCTTCTTCTTTCTTTTCTTCTTCATATCGTAATGGCCATTGTGGAAATTGTAGGCCAAAATCAGATCACCGTGTAATCGTAAGCGTTTAAAGGAGAAAAGGTTAAGTTCCTTGAGTCGGTTTTCACAGGGTAGATCATATAGACCCTGCAACATTCGAGTTGCCAGTCTTTCAACTTTCTTCAGATCCTGGACATCACGTATTATACATGGGACAGAGGCATGGACACCATACTCTGACAGTGGTCTGACGAGGGAAACATAAAGTGGGAGAAATATTCCAGGAGTGAGTTTTCAGAAAGAACGTCGAATGAGAAATAGAGTGTGCCTCGCTTTGTTTACATCCTGAATGCAATGTTTAGATGGCTTGAAGGACGAATCGATCAGAAGGCCAAAATCTTTTGTCTCATTCACCTTCTTGAGCAGAGCCGAATCACTGCCCAAAGTAATATTTGATAAAGAGATATGGATACACATGGCTACACACACTATACCACTACGTAAGAGTCGAGTCAGAAATAGTACCAACTGCAATATGGCAGCATTTATCGACATTAAGTCCAATTCAATCGACTATTTCCAGGAAAGTTGAAGGCTTCTACGAGATACTATTAGGTAATTAAAAAAAATAATGGCTGATGGCAGCTAAAAGACTAGCTTAAGTATTGCTCTGAAAATCAATTTTAAGATTCCTTATACCGGTTTTAAAAATGAAGATAAACAAATATATTAAACATCAAAGCCAACAACGTTGGAGTAGCAATGCTCATAAAATCACTCCTAGCGATCAAAGCTACAATAGGAGCATGGAAAAAAGCTTACAAAAAAGCTGAAATAGGTCATACAAGGATTACAAATTCCTACTTGCTTGAAGACAAACAGCAACCAATGTGGCATGCATGCAAGCCTACATACACAAGCAAACACATACTTACTGAATGCATTTATCTGACTCATATAAGAGAAACGTTTTACAGAGCAGGTACAATGATAGAACTGTTAAAACAATAAAGTAGAGACTGTAATGTACTTTTAAAAAGCAGTTGATCTATATACAAAACTATAAAGATCTAAGGATAAATAAATACAAAAGATTCGGAATTAAATCACCACCAAAAAGGTTGGATATGCCGTAAAACAAAGCAACCAAATTAGAAAGCATTTACGGCTTTCTCTTTTACGAGGAAGAGTCTCGACTCGGTATATCATGTCAAGAATCTTATACAGTCAAATATATATTAGGTGGTTACAAAAATAATGGCCGATTTCAGGAACATACATTTATTCCTGAGATTGTTTCCATCTTTCCAGTGCTCTGTAAATGACGTGAAACTCTTGCAGTGGTGACAGCACGTGTCTGAGACATTTCTATGACACGTTGACGTGGATTCTGCTTAACAAATGCTTGCAATTCTTCATTGTCAAGATTACACGCGCGTCCTCTACCTTCTTCATCTTCAAGGCTCGCACCTCAACTACGGAATTTCTGGAACCATCTTCGTACTATTTAATCGCTTGTGGATCCATCTCCCCATGCTCTCTTTTTTATGAAAATGGCTCCAGATAAGACATGAAGCCACTTGAATGAAGAAGCTAAAAATACTACTTCAAAGTAAATACTGACCAACAATAAGTGTTAGATGGATAGATTCCGACCCAGAAAATAACAATTATTCCCCTTTGTCAGAAACATCGCTCATGGAATGTGAGGAATAAAGGACAAAATAAGGGGAGTGAGAGTTACGAGGCTGCCGAAAGTAAACCCAAGGTCCACTTTCTACTCCCCTTTATAGATATTTGCAGAAGTTTCGGTGGCATTGTGCTCAAGTTACAACTCATACAACATAAACAGGCAAAGGTCTTGTTTTGGCATGTACATCATTGTTGCTTCAAAATTACTTTCCATCTGCAAAAAAAGTTATACATTATTATAGAGAACACATTAATTATTATATATATTTGGTAAAATCTACCAGAAATAAACTACAAATTCTGTGTTAAAATGACTTTGGGATACCCAGCGCTTCACACGGCCATTATTTTTTTAAAGACCTAATATTAAAGTAAAAGATAAGTTCAATTCATGCGCCTAATAAATTGCGTACGTTTTCAGCTTCCTAAATTCTCTTTTCATGTTATGCTTATATTCTTAGTGAAACCTTGTTACCCCTCTCCATTTTTTGATAAGAACTGACCCGCAAACTTATCGACCTATCAGTGTCCTTCCACTCTTCGCTAAAGTCTTTGAATCACTAATCAATCTAGCGAGAGTCCATCACTTAAATCTAAACTTTTTTTCTGACCCACGGATTAAGGCGATTCGGTTCTACTGCTGATATACTCACATTCATCGTGGAACGCATTTATCATACATTAAATGAAGCTGGTGTAGTTAGAGGGTAGCGCTTGATATATCCATGGCTTTTGAGAGGGTTTGGCATAATGCTCTTCTCATGAAAATTAAGTCGTACGGTATTACTGGACATATGTTTGGTATGATCAGATCCTTTTAAGCCGAAATAAAGATCCAGGTTGTCCTTGATGGTTGTAAATCTAAACAAATTGACATTAATGCTGGTGGTTCCACGGGTCGGTCCTTGGACCGTTGTTTTCCCTGATTTTGATAAACGACCACCCTGATGAAATTGTCAGAGATTGGTAAATTTGCTGATGACAACACGCTCTATACCCGACATGTATAAAAAAAAACGAACATGCGTATATCAACAGAAATGGCTGAATCTTTAGAAAATGACCACAAGTCTGTGACATAAGTAAATAGTAACATTTCATGTTATTAAGACAAAGCTTCTTGAGAAACATTTTCAATTAAAGATTGTCATGACTAATAGCCCCCCCCCCCTACCTGAGAGTTTGTCATTCAAACTAACATTCACAGATAACATGAATTGGAACACATATATAGAAGACATTGCCAAGGCTGCTGCGAGGAAGGTGGACTCCCTCTACCGAGCTAGAACACTTCTCACACCTGCTATTATCTTATATCTATACAAAGCCACCATTCGCCCATCCGTGAGGTATTGTTATCACGTCTGGGCTGCTGCATCAAACGCTAGCCTTCCCCTCTTTGACAGGGTCCATAAAAAGTAGCTAATCAAATATTCCACTCACTATCAAGCATGCTCCAGCCTCTGTCCCATCGCCGCAATGTTGCATCCCTGTGCTTGTTTTACAAGTACTTTCATGAAATGTGCTTCAACGAATGTGCTGCCTTAGTGCCCTCTCTACGTAATTACCCCAATCAACCCCTCGGTCAGAAAGATCCCACCTCTTCACTGTTTAGGTTCATAAATATCGGAGAGCTTTCCTCGCACTGCTAGCCTTTGGAATTACCTTCATGGTCCCTGTTTCTCTGACCGTATTAACATGCAGACATTTAAATGTAATGTAAACAAACATCTCGCAGCACAGCTCTCCAAATACGATTCCCTTAATCCTTGTAGGCCCCTACATCTCAGTGGTATTGTCCCTTATTGGTGGTGAACTTAAATAAAGAAAATTACCCTTATTTTTGTTTGTCTCCCAAACTGTCATGACCGACCTTCACTCCGAGGGCAGATAACTTTCTCTACTTTTTTTAATTTTTTTTTTTTACATGATTCACCCCAAACAAGGCAGGCCGCCACTGTAAACGTAAGGGGCTACTGAGAAAAAGGAAAAGGGGAGAAGGATTAGGGGTTCAGCTTAAATTGGGATCTGAGCAGCGAGATGTCTGTTTACATTAGTTTTAAATTTCTGCATGTCAGTACTGTCGGGGAAACAGGGGGCAGGGAGGGAGTTCCAGAGGTCAGCAGCACGAGGAAAGAAGCTATTTGAGTAGAATGCTCTCCGGCATCTGGGGACCTCCACAGTGAATGAATGAGATTTAGTAGAATGTCGAGTTAGTCTAGTGAATTTACGTCGAGGGGGCACCAGAATAGCCAACTCATCGGAGCATAACCCATTGAAGTATTTGTAAAACAAACACAAGGATGCCACATTGCGGCGATGGGACAGGGGCTGGAGCTTAGCTGACAGTGAGGGACCTATTAGGTTGACTACTCCTTTTTGGACTTTGTCAAGGAGGGAGAGACTAGTAGATGATGCACCAGCCCAGATGTGGTAACAATACTCCATGCATGGGCGAATGGTGGCTTTGTAGAGATACAGGATAATGTCAGGTGTAGGAGTCCACTAGCACGGTAGAGGGAGCCAACCTTCTTTGCGGCAGCCTTGTCAATGTCTTCAATGTATGTGTTCCAATTCATGTTACGTGTGAAAGTTAGGCCAAGGAGTTTGAATGATGAACTCTCAGGTAGGGTGTTATTTGCCATGACAATCGGTGGTTGGAGAGGCTTCTTGTAGTTGTTGAAGGAAAGGAGCTTAGTCTTTGCGGCATTAAAAGTCACCAACCATTTATGGCCCCAATCCACTACAGCCTGGAGGTCATTTTCTAAGGATTCAGCCATTGCCTCAGATATGATCTTGGGTGCAAGAGAAATAACTCAGTCTTTTGCATATTGTTTTTCTTATTTTAGACTCATACCTAACACTATATCACCATTTTACCATATTGCAGTATGTTCTTCTTCTAACTAGGCTCTTACTCTCAGCGAAACACGGCTTTGCTCAAGGAAGCGAACGAGACAAAAGATCTTGGTCGACTTGTCTTTCAAATATTTCTACCACTTTATGTCTCCCTTGTCAGACCACTGTTAGAGTATAGTGCCAAGGCGTCTGCTCCATATCTAGTACGTGATAGCCAGACTTTAGAGAGAGTGCAAGTTACTTGAATGGTATATAGCTATCAGATCTGCTTCATGAAAGTCGACGCAAGAAACTTAAATTTTTCCATCTTGACAATTACGCGATGATCTCATGTTGGCCTACAATAAAATAATTGCTACGATCATGGTTGATTTAAAAAAATAATAATAGACTCAGAGCAAGTTAAATGTCTTTAATTGTTTTAAAAATGTCTTTAATTAGAAATATTTAAGGATGTATTGATGAAGGCTGATAGCAATGCAGAAGAAACCCGAATAGAGAAAGAGAGTATGAAAAAAAAAACGTGAAACCGTCAAGCTGAATGCAATTTATCTCTTTCCCCCTTACCGCTCTCCTGATATCTGCGAGCCGCATCTTTCAGAGTGTCAACCATCTTGATTTAGCATTCCGCTTGACGGTTTAACTTTTGTATATTTTTTTTTTTAGAAATGGCGGATCCTCCCGAAATGATTAAAAGAGGTTCCACCATCCCATTAATATCTAGTAGTAAGTCGATATTTGTATTTGATATGTGAAAGATTTATTGAAAAATAAATAGACAATGCGAAGTTTCATAACCCAAATATTGTCTTCGATTGTTTTCTATTTGTAGTGAAAAGACCAGAATGACTTTTAGAAAACGTTTTAATTACAAAAGAAAGCTACAACAAATACTAAACAGCGAAGAGGAATTTTAACAGTCTTGGACTTAACAAAAGAAGGTCTGACGGACGAGTTCATCCAGTGGGAGGAGGAGGAGTTAAGAATATAATTCACATTTCCCTTCAAGTTTTATAAATGAGAAGGAGTTAATAGTGTCCTCTTTCGGTAGTAAAATCCTTGTAGGCCCCTATATCTCAGTAGCACTGCCCCTACTTTGTGGTGAACATAATTTAAAAAAATGCGCCTATTTTTGTTTGTCTCCCAAATTGTCATGACTGACCTTCACTCCAAGGGCAGACAACTTTCCCTTCTTGAGTGCAAGGTAAATAACTCAGTCTTTTGCATATTGTTTTTCTTATTTTAGACTCATATCTAATACTATATCACCCTTTGCCATATTGCACTGTGTTCTTCTGCTAACTTGTATTTTCGAGAAAGTTTTTTCTACCATATTTATTTTTCTAGTTATTTTTTATGCGTTTTATTGATTTATTTTTTCCTAATAGTGCTAAAATGTTTGTATCCTGCAAGATCTTCGAAGTTGCTCGTCCAGAACTTCGCTCTCAACTGGCTCTCCACAAGGTTTTTTTTCTTCTATAGGTTCAGAAAATTGTGTACTCTCCTTTTAACTTGTTGGGGCTTTCTGGCTCACTAACAGGTTGCGTACAAGCATCCTCTGAGCTTATAATATCAATTAATTGATTTGGAACCAAATGTCTTACATTGACGGTAGTTTCGATGACAGAAGGTAGCCGTACATATGCATAGTGAAGATTTATTTTCAGTAACGTAGCAGATGTAACCGGAGGGTCATGCTTACTCGTTCTGGTATGATATCTGACGTATGGCCCTGGTTTGGCCCATAGAGAAATTGAAGTACCAGAAGTGGATTTACGGTTGTACTTAAATAGTCTATCTCGAGGGGTCACATTCGTAGATGTGCACATCATCAGGTAGAATATTTTCTCGACGGGATATCCCCATATTGCGAGAATGAATACTCTCTTGCAAAGGTCTGATTTTTTTCCTGCATTGCTATCAGTCTTCATAAGCACTTACTTATTTACCAGTAATGATTCAAGCAACATGCTCTCTGGGGTACACCATCCACCTACAAACGTCTTTATTGACCAAAAAGAAATAGCTATAGTTGACAACTTCACCTACTTAGGAAGCTTCCTAAACAAGGAAGGTAATATGGACCACAAGTTGGAGAACAGGATAGGAAAAGCCTCAGCAGCATTTAATCAGCTTTGCAAGATCTGGAAAAAAATTTCACTCTCACGTCATCTTCAGATCTAAATTAAGATTTTATAACAGCAACGTTTTGTTCACACTGTTATATGGAAGTGAAACTTGGTATAACAAAATCAGTCAAGAGAGGAAATTAGACGCATTCGATTCCCAATGTCTTAGAAAGATTCTAAGGATCAAATAGAGTGATAGAATTACTGACCAAGAAATCAGAGACCGCACTAACCAACAGGTGGCATCGTCAATAATCTGGTTGGCTCGGACATCCCCTAAGATTGGCCCGAGAGATTTGCAAAACAAGTACTTCAGTAGAAAAAATAAGAAAAGGAAGATAAAAAATTAACTGGAAGCAAACAATCGAAAGATATTTGATCGCAATTTGAAGAAATTGGAGGGACGCTGTGGATCTGGCTTCAAACTGAAAGTGATGCCTCAGGCGTTGCAGGAAGCGGTAGTTCCTGAGTCTGAAACTACCATTCTCTTTTGGAAATAATTACTATTAAAGCAAACCGACAATTAGGTAGTGAATTCATTTTGGCCTACAATCTCCTTAATAGTCATTACGATATACATCAGGACCTATTATTCACTCCTGCACCAGAAAGATGTGTACGCGGACACTGCAAGAAACTATTTCACTGCCGATTTTGATTGAACCGGACGAGAGCCGCCTTCTTAATCAGGATCCCCTGACCTTGGAATATACTTTAATAAATGCGCAAACAACGTATCAATTCAAGATGAATTTGGGCAGGTACTGGGCTGCGGTATCCTCTACTGTGTAACTTTCTACAACCCTTTCTCTACATGGCAACTGAAGCAGGCTTCTTTTATTTGTTGCCAAATTAATTAGAATTGAATTGGAAAAAATCAGCAAGGGGAATAATTAATATGTTGTGTTAAATTCTTCCACCCTTTCCCTACATAGCAACTAAAGCTTACTTGTTTTATTTCTTACCAAATTAATTAGAATTGAATTGAACAACAATCAGCAAGGGGAATAGTTCATATTTTGTGTTAAATTCTACCACCCTTTCCCTACATAGCAACTGAAGCTTACTTGTTTTTATTTTTTTGCCAAATTAATTAGAATTGAATTGAAAACTCGATAGACTCGAAAACTCCTGTGTAATAAGCGTCCTAAATTCTCTTTTCATGTTATGCTTATTTTCTTAGTGAAACCTAGTCAGCCCCCCTCCCCCACCCCTCACCCTTCTGCATTATCAACCCCTTTGACACAAGCGCCGGAATTCTATAGGGGTTCACCTTTGTGTTATAGCACTTATAAGAAATGTTATTTGCATTGTGAACTAAGATGTCCCGTTCAAAATGATTGCGATAATCATTTAGCGGCCATTTTGTATTCGCGTATTTGACGTTTGTTAAGCCAACTAGTTTAGTGTTTTGTCACGTAAGAACTTTATTAAGATTTACGATCTTAATCCTGTAAAGATAAAGATAAATAAATAGACAAACAAAATAAACAATTAGAGGAGTTGTCAATTTGAAGTTACCAAGAGACGGGAATTCAAGGATTATCTATGTGGATCACCGCCGTGTCGCAAAGTTCAAGGATTTATCAACAACTGTTATGTAACGAGACACTGAAGCTTTCTTTCCGGCGGCTAAGTTTTTTTTTTTCATACCAAGGTGTCACCACTTATCAAAGCCCAAATGCCACTCGAGGATACCCTGTACCTGCCTGGTACGGCATTCACCCTGGGCGGATTGATCCGACTTCTTCCGAAGGAGGAAGTTTCTAGGAGGCATCGAATTCACAAGTGGTTCCCAGTCGCATGAATATACCGGTTAGGGAAGATGACGACGTTAAGTTTTTGCAGTTCTTGCAGGAAGGTGTCGACGTCCTCCTACATAAATCGCCTGGTATTCTCATATCGGCACCCATTTAGTACCGGCCAGGCTCAACGTTAATTAACTTCGGTGATCTACCGAGAACCGGTATGTCAACGTGATTATGCCGGATAAGCGTTAATGCGTGTCAGGTGTCCCGTGAGACAACACCGTCATGAGTGGTAACGATAGTTGAAACAGGTCAGAATCTGATTATTTAAGAGGACGGCTCAACAAGAATTTGTTTAGATTAGACTTGAAAACGGCCATGTTGTAGTCAGCTGGAAGCAGCCCCGACGGGTTTCCATGAATGATAGTACCCTTCCCGGGAGGCCAACGTTCGAACTTCTTGGCTGAACATTCATAGTCAACATGAATTGGAATAGATAGATTGTCAAGTCTGCGGCAAAGAAGTTGGGCTCCCTCTACATGGCTAGGAAATTTCTCACCTCTACCAGGATCTGATATCTCTATTCGCCCATGCATGGAGTGTTGTTTAAACATCTAGGCTGGTGCATCACCCACCTTTGGACAGGGTGCAAAAAAGAATCTCTAAACTTAGTCCTGCATTGTCTACCAAACTCAAACCCATGCCCCATCCTTGTGCTTGTTCTACAAACGGAATGTGTTCTGGCGAACTTACTAACTATACGTAAATACCTTGGATTAAGCCGCCAAGAAGCCGAAAGCCACCCATTTAGTGTAGAGCTCCACAGATGCCGGAGAACTTTCTACTCTAATACCTTCTTTCCTTCCAACCGCTAACTTTTGAGAGTCTCTCCCTGCTCCCCGTTTACCTGACTATACCAACGTGTATACATTTTATTTATTTCCTTTTTTTCATTGCTAAAGAGTCATAACTTATCAAGGCCAAAAGGCCACTCGATGATAAGGGTCAGTAGGTTTGTCAGGTGGATGGTGAGATAGCACCGTGATGATCTGTAATGATGGTTGAAATTGGAAAGAATTTGATTATTTAAGTAGACGGCTCAACAAGAATATGTTGACATTGGAATTGAAAACGACCATGTTGTAGTCAGCTGGGAAGCCGCCCCACTGTAGTGTGTTCCACAGACGGGTAGTTCTATGAAAGAAACTTTACCCATAGAAGTTCGGCTTAGTTTTAGGTACACAGAGATCGAAAGGAATTTTATTTACAGTGGTTGTAGCTAGACGAGTTTTTGTTGTTAATATTATACAGACGGTAACCATAGATTGAAAACAAATTTATAAATGAGTCACGGCATATCAATGCCCGCAGGCCACTCGAGGATAAGGGTTATTCAGTTTGACAGGTAGACGGTGAAACACAGAAGGGATTAGAAATGATGATTGTAACTTGTCAGAAAGTGACTATTTAAAAGGACGGCTCAACAAGAATTTGTTCACATTGGACTTGAAAACGACCATGTTGTAGCAAGCCCAAAAGTAGCCCCACGGTATTGTTTTCCACGTGTGAGTAGTTCTAGGAAGAGAACTTTGTCCTTGGAAGTTTCGTTTAGATTTAGGCAAAGAGAGAGACAGAGAGAAGGAGAGAAAAGGAAATTATTATTGACAGTGGTTGTAGTAAGACGAGTTTTTTGTGAATGATTTAGAGGGGGCATAGCTCGTAGCTATGTCAAGCACCGGCCATGAAAATAACGATAGAGTATTCATGCACTAGCAAGGCCTCTTCTCTGAGAAAGAGGTAGTATGGAGGAGAAATTCACCGAAATGTGACACACATTACCGTAACGTAGATCAAGCACAAAAAATACTACTTAAAAATTATATATCTCTAATTTTATATAAATTTGTCATAATCCTACTTTGAACAGTGTAATAATAATAATAATAATAATAATAATAATAATAATAATAATAATAATAATAATAATAAAAATAATAATAATAAAAATAATAAAAATAATAATAATAATAATAATAATAATAATAATAATAATAATAATAATAATAATAATAATAATAATAATAATAATAGTGTCATGATGGGCATGGTCAACATGTTGGCTCGTTTGATTTAAGGAATAAAATACGGACAAAACACAACATCAGGTATATATGAAAAAATAAAGACAAATATTATATCTTTATATTAGATCCTATCGCGATAAATCAATGCTCGATATACTAGATGGAGCAATAATATAAGAAAATGAATGATGAGAATAACATTTGATAAAATACAATGTTTATTAATTCATCAAATATTCAAACAAAAATATAAAAATAAAATTTTTATATCTATTTATTTTATTATTCACTACTTTTTGTATTTTCAAATATTTTATAGACTGTAGTGCCATTTTTGTTACTTTTTTTCAGTTTTCCTCTGATATAAAGAACTAATTTTTGAAAATCCATAGATTAAGGAAAAGAAAAAAGTTTTTATATTTCTTTTTTTTAATATTTGATGAATTAATAAATATTGTATTTTATCAAACTTTATTTTCATAATTTATTTTCTTATATATATACATATATATATATATATATATATATATATATATATATATATATATATATATATATATATATATATATATATGTATATATTTATATATATATATCATTAACTTTCAATAATTTCTTTTATAAGCAGAAATTTAGCCGACCCATGGGGAATTCCCCTTAGTAGTGTCCTATCTTGTTTATTTTTTTAGAATTTCGTGAAAGCGGACCCTTCAAATATAGACTATGTAAAAATGTATCATACTACAGATACATAGACGATATCTTAATTTTCCTCCCCCAAATCACTAAAATAGAAAACATTACTAATTAACTAAATAAAATAGAACCTCCCATCAAATTCACCTTCGAAAAAGAAAACGATAACTCCATACCTTTTCTTGATATCATATTAATAAACAACAATAATAATTTATCTCATAAAGTCTACCGTAAACCAACCAATAAGAATGATTATGTTCATATTCGTTTGCACCATAATAATAAAGTAAAAACGGGCATCATGATTGGTGTTTACCTCCGAGCACTGAGGATATGCAGTAATTAATATCTAAATGAGGAAACAAAATAATTCATCAACCTGTAATAAATCGACATTTAACTTAACCAACTAACTCTATTAACAACCCATTTACACTAAACTGAATACACTAGATATTAATATAGCTAAAATAACTTTATCAAATATCATGGATATAGTTCGAAAATCTACTAAATTCTACACTACACCCACACTCAAAGCTGGCATATACTCAATGTCTCGCCTGGATTGTGATAGGGTGGGTCTATATTGTGGAAACTCAGCGTAACATAGACAAGAGAATGTACGAGCACAAAAGAGCAATCAAAACAAACAACACGCTCATGATAAAGATAATCGTTTTGACTTTAAAAACGCCATGTTCATTAAACCTAACCAAAATAAATCTACACGGCGATTAATCGAATCAGCTCGCATAGCACACCCAACAAATATAATTAAACAGATAATGGACTTCTATTATGTTTTCTAAGGCTATTATCAACGAAAACAATCTAAACATAAACATCCGTTGATTCCCTGCTTTTAAATTAGGTCGTTTTGATACCTTTTTGTTTTCTGATTTGTTCTTTTCTTCTCATTTTCTTTGGCTGATGCGACATATATTTGGTATATATAAATAGTTCGAGTACATATATATACATATATGTTTGTTTAATTTTATTCTATTCTATTTCATCTTTACTTTTCAAAATGTATTTCTTTGGTTAATATATATATATATTTTTTTTTTTATCTTTATTTTTTATCATTATTTTTGTCTGTGTTTTTGTCTTTGTTTTGTTTTGTTTTATTTATTTTATTTATTTTCTATTCGTATTCAATTTTTATTTTAACTTCCTGTCATAAAACTTTGTGTGATTGTGAACTTATTCTAACAGGCATAATTTTATTTTAAGACCTGAAGAACGGGAGCCACACAAACCGCTCTCGTGAAACAAAATCAATTTTGTAGTCAAAATGAAATAAATTATCATTTATATTCATATTTCTGCTCTATAATTTTATTGAGCACTCTCATAAACCCGGTTCAACTCCCCTGGATCATACCCTGTTGATCTATACCATACTCGGATTATATATATATATATATAGATACATATATATATATATATATATATATATATATATATATATATATATATATATATATATATATATATATATATATATATGAAGAAGAATGGAAAGGAATTAGAGAAGCAAAAGCCAGATCAAAATTCAATTCAATTTCTCAGAGCAAGGTATATTCCGCAAAAAGGCAATTTATTCAAGTTAAATTTTCCTTAAGCCAGGCTTTTCAAAGATCAAAATCTTATAATCAGTTCGCTTTTAGTACACCACTTTATATATATATATATATATATATATATATATATATATATATATATATATATATATATATATATATATATAATGGGGATAAAACAATCCGACGTAATGCAAAATAAAAAAGGAAAGCCAAAAACTATATTATTTATGTATTCATCAACGTTTCGTCTTTATTGAAAGACTTCCTCAGGGTGAAGAAACAATGTAGAAAAATCATACAGAATATTAATTTTGATTTGTCAGAAAGTGTCCAGACTTCGGCATGGCTGTAGACGCGAACAAGCAAAAAAAAATGAAAATCATGATTTTGATTATAGCGTTATCAGCAGTAGTTTGTCTCGTTCAAAATGATGTGAGCGGAATGGGATGATGGCTTTTACCATGTCTATTTTTAGCTAGAGAGTATGTTTGGGTCAAAATAAGTCATAGCTGAGCTTGGTCGACAGTGGATGTAAGGACGGATGTGCGTGGCGGAAGTCTGAATCTATAGCCACGTTCTAACCTGGCAAGGGGAAGAAGAAAGAAAAGAAAAAAGAAAGAAAAACAATTATATTTTTTTATATGAATGTAAAAGCGTGAATGTATTACTTAATTAATGAGATACAAATAAAGTAATAAAATAAATAGGAATAAATTAATACACCCTCCCTTGAATAAATAAACTATAGGTATGATACCCCCATCTCTCCATTTGCCAACACTTTTTATCTTTAATAATAATTTGCGTTTCAAAATAGTAAAAAACATATTTTGAAACGCAAATTATTATTTAAGATAAAAAGTGTTGGCAAATGGAGAGATGGGGGTATCATACCTATAGTTTATTTATTCAAGTGCGGGTGTATTAATTTATTCCTATTTATTTTATTACTTTATTTGTATCTCATTAATTAAGTAATACATTTCTTGCAATGTGTGGAAATATGTATAAAAGTGAGTTGGAAATAATATAACTCGTTTATTTGCTTATGTATGAATGTGTTTATTTATATTATTTACTTCATTATTTGTGTGTTATTAATTGATCAGTAATTATTAAAAGCATTTATGATCATACAAGTGTATGTATATGTAATATGTGAATGTATGTGAGGATATACCATTTATAGTGTATTAAATTATGCGTGAATGTGTTCATTTAGTCTTATTTATATAACTATTAGTGTATTATTAATTAACCAAGTACCATTTATATAATTATGAGCATAATGTTTATATGAATGTAAAAGCGTTTTTTTACTATTTTGAAACGCAAATTATGATCAAAGATAAAAAGTTTAGGACCCTGTCTAAGAAAGAGAAGCTAGTAGTTCATGCAGATGTGACAACAATACTCCATGCTTTGTAGAGACATAGGACACTGGTAGGTGTGATAAGTTTTTTTTTAGCACGGCAGAGGGAGCCCACCTTGTTTGCAGCAGCCTTGACAATGCATTCTATGTATGAGTTCCAGTTGATGTTATCTGTGAATGTTAGGTCGAGAAATTTAAATGATTAACTCTGAGGTAGGATTCTATTAGTCATAGTAATCGGTAGTTGAAAATGCATTTAAATTACTGTGAACAATTTTATTGACTAAAAGTTATCTTTTTAATTAATTCAAGTTAATTCAATTAATTTGACAAAAATGTTTTAAAAACATACTTCAGTTGCTATGTAGGGAAAAGGTGGCAGAAATTTACACAAAATACGAATTATTCCCGTTGCTGATTTTTCTCCAATTCAATTCAATTTAATTAATTTGGCAAAAAACATGTTTCAGTTGCCATGTAGGGAAGAGGTGGTAGATATTTACGCAGATGAGGATACAATAGCCCAGTACCTGTTTAAATTCACCTTGAATTGATGCGTTGTTGGCGAATTTATTACCTCTCTATTCCAAGGTCCAAGGATCCTGATTTAGAAGGCGGCTCTCGTCCGGTTCAATCGAAATCGGCGGTGAAATAGTTTCTTGTGGTGTCCGCGTAGACCTTTTTCGTATGCAGGAGTGAATAATAGGTCCTGGGGTATATCGTAATGCCCATTGAGGATATTATAAGCCAAAATCAGATCACCACGTAATTGTCAGCGCTCAAGGGAGAAAAGTTTAAGTTTCTTGAGTCGGCATTCGTAGGGCAGATCCGATAGCCCGTGTACCATTTGAGTAGTCAGTCTTTGAACTCTCTCCAGATGCTGGATATCACGTATTATACATGGAGTAGAGGACCAAATACCATATTCTAACAGTAGTCTGACGAGGGGGACATGAAGTGGTAGAAATATTTCAAGAGTGATTTTCTAGAAAGAACGTCGAATGAGACATAGAATGTTCCTTGCTTTGTTTGCAGCCTCAATGCAATGTTTAGATGATTAGAAGGACGAACCAACCAGAAGACCAATGAATTTATTAAAATTAAATTATGACTTTATTTCGTTTATTTCCCAAAATCATACATTTCAAACAAATTACGAAGATTTTTTAAAGACCAAATTCTGATCTTCAATCTATGCACCCCCCTTGTAAAACATTCACAACAAAAACTTGTCTAGCTACAGCCACTGTCAATAATTTCCCTTCTCTTTCTCTCTTTCTTTCTTTCTTTCTTTCTTTCTTTCTTTCTTTCTTTCTTCTCTCTCTCTCTCTCTCTCTCTCTCTCTCTCTCTCTCTCTCTGCATGAAACTAAACGAGTTCACACATTAGATCCATTGCTCTTTCAGCTTCTTGTAAAGTCGGTTCTTTCTATCGCCCCAAAAACTTTCTCACGCCTGAGGCTATTCTCTGTCTCTACAAATCCACAATCAGACGACGTAGGGAGTACAGTTGTCATATTTGAACTGATTAATCTCTGTCCCATTTGAGGGTTCTTGATAAGGTGCAGACACGTATCTGTAATTTGATCGGCTTCTTCTCTGCACCTTCTTCCCCACAGACGTGATTTTGCTAGTCTCAGTCTTTTCTACAAATACTATAATGGCATGTGTTCTTCAGAATTGTGTGGTCTGTTTCCTGCTTCTTTCGCTCCAGCTCGTTTGACTCGTTGGTCTAGTGGTCTCCATCAATTCGCTATGTGTATATTTCATTGTAATGCAACTTATTTTCCACGAACGTCAGGCTTGTTGAACATTTTTCCTGCTGACTGTTTTCTTCCTACTAATAGCCTTGGTCTTTTCAGACTCAAGGCAATAGGCATCTGCTGTCTTTGCGATAACCATATTTCGTTCTTGTTAGCTCCTTACATAAAGTGGCTTTATGCCTTGTCTGTGGAACTCAGTACCGCGGGGTTGTTTCACGGCTGACTACAACATTTCCGTCTTCAATACCGATGTAAACGAATATTTGCTGTGCCGTCTTCTTAAATAATCAATCCTTAACCGGCTTTCAGTAAAAGGTAAGATATGTCTTCTAAACTTGTTTGAAAAGATTTAAACATTTTCTCCGTTATTATTTAGAAAGCTATCCTTAACATTGGTAGAAAGGTCTTTATTAACTTTTTTTTAGCATCGTTCACCCCAAACAAGGCAGGCCACCACTGTAGACGTAAGGAGTTACTGAGAATTAGGGTGTAGGTTTTGGGTGTCATACTTTTACCTTATAATTTAATAAATAAATTAGTATTTTTGTGTAACTGAAACTCTTGCCGAAAGTTATACTACGGATGAAGTTTAATATCAGCAACTAAATATGACCGAACACCGTTTGCTGCTGACTTTGAGTCGGGTACTTTTCTGGTTTGGCAACGTTTTCTCCGCTAGCTGCAGAATACACGCTAACATGGCTGAGTGTCCTTGAAGCCCTAAAATCTTGAGCCAATTGTTCGATTGGATTATATTCATGTTCGTCCATTTACATCCATCTTTTCTTTTGTCTACCTTTCGACTGGCTTCCTTGTATTTTGCCTTCAACGCATATTTTGCATAGCTCTACACCGGAACGCGTAACGTGACAAAATAATCTCAAGACTTTGTGGTTTTGGTTTTCGCGGTTAAAATCGTCACGCCTCAGTACTGGACGTACACACGCTGCGGTCCAAACTCAGGACTCCAAATCACCCACCCTTCTATGAAAACAGGCTTTTAATCAAAACCGGAACCATCTTATTTTCATATGAGTAACAAGACCCGCCAGCATATAATCAGGCGCGGCTGCCATTTTGATTTTCTTTTTCGGCCGTAACGGGACCTTACACATCCAGAAATTTGAGGTAAGTCCCTTCCACACTATTTTTTACTTGATATGAGTGGCGACAAGACAGAGTTTATATTTGTATTTCAGAGGACATTGACGGGCTGCCAGTGAGTTTTCACAACTCGGCGATACTTATGGGATCAGATAGTTTATGATCAGTAGTGAAGCGCAGGATGTGGCTTTGGAAGCTTTATACTTTTTGACGCAATTTTACATTCCAGTTGACGTATACATTCAAGTACGTAAAGCCGATTATGTGATTTATAGCTATTTGCTCGTTATTAGATGAAGACAGCTTATGCCCAAGATAAACAATCTCTGTAAATTGTTTGATTTGTTGGTCATTGGTGTTGATGTTAGATGAGTTTTGTTATCAGTGGTTTTGCATTTAGTCTTGGGCGTTTCAATAGAAAGACCAACTTCTTTCGAGTAATTCATGAGATTATCTAAAAATAACTGCAAATCAGAGGTGAAGTTACACTGGTTGCAGCTATGTCATATGCATAGCTCAGATCAGACAAAACATGGCCGACAATTGAAAAAACCAGAGATATATTGTTGTTCTGTTTTCCAAATAACTGATACAAGAATGATGCAGAATAGAAGCGCTGAAATGACCTCACATTGCTTTACACTTTTGATGATTTTCATTAGGCGTAATATGCATGTATATGTTTTAATTGCAGATTGAGGATTCGGATTAGACGTGCTGTTTTTATATTAGTTTTAATTTCAGAAATCGAATTAGCATGGGTCATTTTCAAGAGGTGTATATCCTGTTTATTCAGATTTGTTTCTTCCAAAAGTTTCCAAAGAGATTAAAACTTGATGCTATCAAACGTTTTAGTAAAATCAATAAAGACAATGAACACAGAAGTACTGAATTATATAGACTTGTATATTATCTGTTCTAAGGCGATAATTTGCTCTGTAGTACCGTTCCCTGGTGGGTATGCAGCTTGAGAATTGAGAATGATGCATACGGCTCTCTTTTGATACGTTCTGCCAATTCAGGCAACTGTTCTTCTTATGCAGTACAACGGTTAGTGCATTTTTTAAAGCTTCGGTGCATTACCAGTTGAAGGTATCATGTTGAACAATTTCAAAAGATTAATTAGGAGTGGTTCGATTTCTTCCTTGCGTGTCTCTAACTACGATCATACGACGGTTTCCCGCATTTTTTACGCAGTCCTTTGCATTATTGTTGTACTCTGCAAAGTCCTTTACGCTGCACCGGTTGGATAGTGGAGGACAGACACGGCAGTGTTTCACATTCGCAGATGGTTGGGACAGTTTTGTAGCCTCATCTAGTCGTAGCAACTTTTGATCGCCCTATTCCCGTTTTCAGGGGGGTTGAGTGCTTTCCACTGTAGCCAGGGTGCCTCTTAACTGGGAGGGAGAACCTTAGACGAGGACATTCTCATGTTGGTAGGAAGGGGGGCATGCTTTAGCCGTCTGGTCCACAGCTGTAGTCTGGTCACTTCCTGGAGGAATAAGGTAGAAGCTTTCACGTCGTAATCCCTATCAATTAATACTAACTTTTACCTGCGAATTCTACCAAACATTTTGAAGCGAGCCAAATGACGAGCCAAAAAGACGAGCGATGTTTATAAGCTCAACAAATGTCAGTAGGAGTTGTTTAAAAAATTTGTGTGGTTAATTAATTCCTATTTCAGTCACGTAAATTATTTAGAGTTCAAAGAACACACATAATGCAAGCTCTCAATATTCAAGCGAAGTGCCGGATTATTTTTCCTCTTTTCACCAACAACAGTGACGACGTTCGCTGTTAATATCAGCAGTAGTAGTAGTTCCCCTTTTTTCTCTTTACCAACAACACGAGACGTTCGCTGTTAGCATTAGTAGTAACAGTACCAGTAGGTCTCCTTTCTTCTCTTTACCGATAACACGAAAACAGTAAAGAAATGATAAACGCCAACCGTGCAAAACACACGATAACGACGATGCGTCCCCCCCGCCCCAATAATCTTTGAGCAAAACATCTTACTCCTTTTTCTTAGCCATTTTGGATTGCCAACAGCACCTATTACGCATAATCACGATTCTCGACTCGTAATCTAACGGTTCTAGGTTTGCGCCCGCGTGCAGCCACCGTTCTCGCCTTTCTAGCGACCACCCTGTAATATATCTATATTATTTATATTAATTTATTTAATTATAATTTGTAACTTTCTTTCAGATAAAAAGTAAATTTCTATCCGGTCAAGGCTGACGGAATCAGAACAATCTACCCCTGTTGATTAAATAAAGGGTTCCGTTGATAATTCCGTACAGATTCCCGATTTCGACAGAAAGATTCTCGAGTTCGACAAGTTACGCCTGAAGAAGGTCGGAGGTTACATCGACCGAAACGTTTGAATAACATATAAGATGAGAACAGTAGTCCGAATAAAACAAACAATACAAATAACCACATCAAATCTTAAAAAAATCCGAAACCAAAGCCGTTTCGAAGTTAATATAATTACGATAGGTGAAAAAAAACTTTCGTATTTTGTGAATTAAATGTTTATTATTTTAAAGTAATCTTTCAAGCATTTCAAGTAGCCAACTTTGCGTAGTGTTAGCGAACTTTGCATAGTGTTACTGAACTTTGCTTACTGTTAGCGACTTTGCGTAGTATTAGCGACTTTGCGTAGTGTTAGCAAACTTTGCGTAGTGTTAGCGACTTTGCGTAGTGTTAACGAACTTTGCTAAGTGTTAGCGACTTTGCATAGTGTTAACGAACTTTGCGTAGTGTTAGCGACTTTGCGTAGTGTTAGAGATTTTGCTTAGTGTTAGCGAACTTGGCTTAATGTTAACGAACTTTACGCAGTGTTAGTGAACTTTGCGTAGTGTTAGCAGCTTTGCGTAGTGTTAGCGACTTTGCGTAGTGTTAGCGACTTTGCGTAGTGTTAGCGAACTTTGCATAGTGTTAGCGAACTTTGCGTAGTGTTAACGAACTTTGCATAGTGTTAGCGAACTTTGCATAGTGTTAGCGAACTTTGCGTAGTGTTAGTGAACTTTGTGTAGTGTTAGTGAACTTTACGTAGTGTTAGCGAACTTTGTGTAGTGTTAGCGAACTTTGTGTAGTGTTAACGAACTTTGCGTAGTGTTAGCGACTTTGCGTAGTGTTAGCGACTTTACGCAGTGTTAGCGAACTTTGCGTAGTGTTAACGAACTTTGCTAAGTGTTAGCGACTTTACGCAGTGTTAGCGAACTTTGCGTAGTGTTAACGAACTTTGCTAAGTGTTAGCGACTTTGCTTTGTGTTAGCGAACTTTGCGTAGTGTTAACGAACTTTGCGTAGTGTTAGCGAACTTTGCATAGTGTTAGCGACCTTTGCGTAGTGTTAGTGAACTTTACGTAGTGTTAGCGAACTTTGTGTAGTGTTAGCGAACTTTGTGTAGTGTTAACGAACTTTGCGTAGTGTTAGCGACTTTGCGTAGTGTTAGCGACTTTACGCAGTGTTAGCGAACTTTGCGTAGTGTTAACGAACTTTGCTAAGTGTTAGCGACTTTGCTTAGTGTCAGCGAACTTTGCATAGTTTTAGCGAACTTTGCTTAGTGTTAGCGAACTTTGTGTTGTGTTAGCGAACTTTGCATAGTGTTAGCGAACTTTGCGTAGTGTTAGCGAACTTAGCATAGTGTTAGCGAACTTTGCGTAGTGTTAGCGATCCGGCAAATCTGGCTAATCAGTAAAGGTCTAGATTAGAGTCGATATGAAATTGTGTATAGGTGATAACTTTTATTTTAAATCACTAGCCAATATATGCTTCTTCCAGTCGCATATTTTTGCTAGGCGTGGCCTTTTGGTTTAGATCAAAGTGAAGTATCTGTTCTCTTAAAATGAGCTCCGGAAGTTTTCACTTAATTTCTCCTTGAAAATGAAAGTTTTAAAATGTTTTTTTTTAAACGCTATTCTTTTTTTAAAAATAAAATATCTGTAATTAATTGTATTCATAATTATAATAATATTACGATCGAGGAAAATATTATTAATGTATAATACAATTTTACAATATCAATTAAAAATGTGTATTACAGAATGTTAATTTATTAGAAACTTAAAAAGAAAACAAATGTGCAAAAGCGGGTTTTGTTTGACGGAGTTTAGAGATTACTATATATACTGTATGATTATATTTAAATAAGAATTAATGGTTTTGATGTTAATATACTTAGGAAAGATTCGCATTTATTCATATTTAGATTAGATTAGATTGGAATAATAGATTAGCGTAATGCAGTATTCTCCATTATTTAGCAATATATTTATTTTAAAAAAATTGTGACTGACGGTAAGGCAGACAGACAGACGGGCAGACAAAATCCCAGATGACATGCTGAATGTTTTGAATAAAAATCAATCTCAGTTCGAAATTCCGTACAGATTTTTGAGTTCGATAGAAAAATTCCCGAGTTTGACAAGATACACCTGAAGACGGTCGGAGATTACATCGGCCTAAACGTAGTGAGAATAACACTCAAGATGAGAATATTAGTCCGAATAACTCAAATTATACAAAAACAAACAAAAACAAAAACAATTCATATATTTTTTGTTTGTTTTTTTGCACCGGATAATAGGTACACCTTCTTCCGATTTCGATAACCCCAAAGTTCTGATTTTTCCGATTCCCGATTCCGATTAATTGTCTCAACACTTATATTTAGCCGGCTTCGTTGGAAGAATAAGCTTTACATCGAATATTAAATTGACAAGCGGTACCCCAGCCGCATGAAGATGTCATACAGCGCCTGGCATTCCCAAATGGTTACCCATCTGGTACTGGCCAGACTCAACGTGTCTTAACTTCGGTGATCTGACGAGAACCGGTGCGTCAACGGGATAATGTCATGAAATATTATGCTAAATATGGCAGTTGAAAATAGAATGACAGGAAATATTTATGAAATACTTACTTGTTAAAAAAGTATTAGCGTACACTGAAAATTACAGAGAATGAGCAACAGTAATGTTATATATAAATAGACAGAGATAAATAGATAGAGATTATTAGACATAGATAAATAGACAGACAAAAATAGACGGAGATAGATATAAATAGATAAATAGACAAAGATAAATAGACATAGATAAATAGACATAGATAAATAGACATAGATAAATAGACAGAGATACATCTATAGAGATAAATAGACAGAGATTAATCAACAGATATCAATAGATAAAGATAAATAGAAATAAATAAATTGATAGAGATAAATAGACATAGATAAATAGACAAAGATAAATAGACAGAGATGCATTTATAGATATACATACATAGATATAGATTAATAGACAGATGCCAAATAAACAGAGATCAATAGATAGAGTTAAATAGACAGAGATAATATACAAAAATGAATAGACAGAGATTATAGACATAAATAAATAGACACAGACAGGGATAAATACATTTATGAATATATAAAGAAAGACACAGGAAGAGAGGGAAGGAAAGAAAGGTTCGAAATATTTCGCGAGAATGAGGAAAGAAAGAGAGGGACAAAGAAAGAGCGATAAAGACGGAGAGGGTCCGGAACAGATGGATAGATGGATAGATTGATGATCATCAACTAGATGAAATAGAGATAAATAGACGGATGAATATATAAAGAGGATCAGAGGAAGACAGATAGAGAGCGAAGAGAAGAGAGAGAGAGAGAGAGAGAGATCAAAATTAATAGAAACCGTGAGAGAAATAGGGAAAAGAAAATCAAACATAATCAGAGAGATCAAGAAAAAAAGGAAAATAAGTAAGAGATGAATAGTGACAGAGAGAAAAGAAGGGACATCAATAAATAATGAGACATATAAAAAAAGAAAGAGCGAGAAAAAAAACAAGGTAGAAAGAGGAAAAGGAAACAGACAAATAGAGAGAAGGAAAGATAAAGAGAAAAAAGACAGAGAATGTCAGGGAAAAGTTAAAGAAAGTGTAAGAAAGTGAGAGAAGGTTGCGAAAGATAAAGCAAAAGAAAGAGACAGAGAGAAAAATAAATAAAGAAAAAAAAGGAAAATAAAGAATGAAGATAAAGAATGAGAAAGAACGAAAAAGAAAGAAAAAGTAAGACACAGCCAGACAGAAAGTCAAAGAATGGAAATACAAGAAACGAATACGAAGAAAGAGATAGGAAGAAGAAGAAAGAAACACAGCAAGAGACAGGAAGAAAAAGAGAGAAAAAAAAAAGAAGAAAGAAAGAAAAAAGAAAGAAAAAGCGAAAGAAAGAATAAAAGTAATGGAGAAAAAGATTTAGAAAAAAAGAAAGAAAAAGAAAGAATAAGGAACGAAAAGAAAGAATAAGAAACGAATCAGAAAAAGAAAGAGAAAGAAAAAAGAAATGAAATTAGAGACAATGAAAGAGAAAGAAAAATAAAATAAAATGGAGAAAAAGAATCAGCATAAGAGAAAAAGAAAGAAAGAATAAGAAAGAATAAGTAGGAATGGGGCAAAAGAATTAGAAAAAGAGAGATAAAAGAAAAATAAAGAAGGAAAAAAGAGAGAATGGAGAAAAAGTATCAGATAGAGATAAAACGAAAGCAAAAGAAAGAAAACGAACAAAAGAAAAAAGTAAAAAAAAGGAAAAGAAAAGAAAAAGAAAGAAAAGGGGAATAATAATAAATAGAGAAAAAGAATCAGAAAAAAAAACGAAAGAAAAAGAAAGAAAAAGAAAGGAAGAAAGGTGGAGCAAAAGAAAGAATAAAAAAGAATTGGGAAAAAGAAAGTAAACGAAATGAAGAAAAAGAAATCAAGGAAAAAGAAAAAAAATAAGAAAGAAAGTAAAAGAAATAGACAGAAAGAACGAGAAAGAAAAGAGGAAGAAACCAAAGACAGTATATAAAAAACTATTTAAAGAAAAAGGAAAAAAAAAGAAGTTATCCACCCGTTGCCGGGTGGGACGTTATGAGTGTCAATCGGTGCATAGAGCAACCAGTGCAAAGGCAAAGATTGATAAATAGCAAAAAGCTAAGATTTTACGTTAGGTTAAGAAGGACGGGGCACCTAACAATGAAAAAAAAAACAGGTAGATTTCGGGCAGCATAAGGATGCAGGTGTCACGTAGAATAGAAAAAAAAAGAGAAGACATAAATAGAGGAAAATGGAGGCAGTCAAGCCATTCGTAAGGCCTATCAGGCCTTTGTTTATTTGTTTAAGTTATAACTTTTTAGCATTTATTTCCTTCACTTTATTTTATACCCCGATCCACTCATAATATAAGCGGAACTTTCTCTGTGTGTGTGTGTGTGTGTTTATGGCTTTCTGTCCGTCTGTCCGTCAGTCCCAATTCTTTGTCAACGAATATCTGAACTTCTTTTAGAAATGGAAAATATTGTATTAATACTAAATAATAAATTCCCAACAATTATACGGGACACCATGCCCCGAAATCGAAATCTTAAACCTTGAAATCTTCAGTTTGCAATTCTACACACTGAACTAATTACCAAACACTATGAGAATCCTTTTGAAATTATCTTTATACTCGAAAACAATTTATTCTACGCACCGACGTTAAAATTTTACAAATACTTTTTGCTTTACCTACATATTAGCGTTAAAAAAATATTTAACATTTAATTTAAGATAATACGAAATGTAAATAAAATTGATATAAGAAACCTGAATGAAAAAAACATCAATGTTTAAAAAATAATTTAACATTTAATATAAGATAATACGAAATGTAAATAAAATTGATATAAGAAAACTGAATGAAAAAAACATCAATGTTTAAAAAATAATTTAACATTTAATATAAGATAATACGAAATGTAAATAAAATTGATATAAGAAAACTGAATGAAATAAAACATCCATCTTTAAAAAAGTAATTTAACATTTAATATAAGATAATACGAAATGTAAATAAAATTGATATAAGAAACCTGAATGAAAAAAACATCAATGTTTAAAAAATAATTTAACATTTAATATAAGATAATACGAAATGTAAATAAAATTGATATAAGAAACCTGAATGAAAAAAACATCAATGTTTAAAAAATAATTTAACATTTAATATAAGATAATACGAAATGTAAATAAAATTGATATAAGAAAACTGAATGAAATAAAACATCCATCTTTAAAAAAGTAATTTAACATTTAATATAAGATAATACGAAATGTAAATAAAATTGATATAAGAAAACTGAATGAAAAAAAACATCCATGTTTAAAAAATAATTTAACATTTAATATAAGATAATACGAAATGTAAATAAAATTGATATAAGAAAACTGAATGAAATAAAACATCCATGTTTAAAAAAATAATTTAACATTTAATATAAGATAATACGAAATGTAAATAAAATTGATATAAGAAACCTGAATGAAAAAAAACATTCAAGTTTAAAAAAATAATTTAACATTTAATATAAGATAATACGAAATGTAAATAAAATTGATATAAGAAAACTGAATGAAAAAAACATCCATGTTTTTTTTGTTACAAAAAAGTCGGGAAAGAGAGTATTATTATTGTCGCCATTTTAATTCAAACAATTGACTGAAGCAGACGACACAGAAAGCGAAAATCTAAACCAATCTTTATTGTTAAATGTTTTGACTTTTTTTAGATGAAGATTGATTACAATGTTTTTTATGACGATGGTGCGTGCGAAAAAAAAGAACAGAAACATTTTCCCACTATTCACGGTAACAGCCATTGTCAAAATACACCTGAAGAAGGTCGGGCGTTATATCGGCCGAAACGTTGTGAGAACAACACTCAAGATTAGAGCAATAGTCCGAACAATCTATTATTCTACGTATCGAGTTAAAATATTGTGGGGCCTGCATCGCGCTTGACATCCATAAAAAGGAAATACGTTTTACTTTTATTTCATTCATAATAATATTCACGCTTGACATTTATAAAAGCTAAAATAAGTTTATTCATATCAATAATATTGTGGGGTCTGCATTCGCGTTGGATATCTATACAAAGGGTATACCTTTAACTTTTATTTTATTTATACTTTTAGAAATCGATAATTTTGCATTAACAGTAAATAATAAATTCCCAACGAATAAAGCAGATGCTCTGACCGGAAATCGAAACCGAAACCTTGAGATCTTCAGTCTGAACCAATTTAGCTATTTGTATTTTTTTTATAAATAGAGCTTAAAACATTACTTTGGTCTGACGTCATAGATTTATGATTTACGTCATATTTCAAAACATGAATTCAAACGTAAGCGATCATAACAATAAATAAATAGGTAAACATCATAAATAGCGTTAGAAATTTTTTTAATAGTCCGACGCAATTTATTTAGATTTAACTATATACGGTGTGTCGTTTTTTTTCTACAAATATAACATTATAGACAAGTAAATAGAAACACCAACTAACTCGAAGACAGCGAGACAGAGAATATGGTGAAGCGGTAGCCTAATAAAATATGCGACCGGAGGGAGCATATATTTGTTAATTCACTCATAATATAAGGGGCATTTTCTGTGTGTGTGTGTGTGTGTGCCTGCCTGTCTGTCCGTCAGTAACAATTTCTTAAAGACATATCTTAACTTCTTTGAGCAAATAGCACCCGACCGTTATCTTCGTAAAGAGAATGCCATTCCATTGAGTCTCGTGTTTCTGCTGACGTCACAATGGTTGGTGCTAAGAAGATAAACAAGACAATTCGGAGAGAACAGTTACACGCTAGATGGAGAGATATAACGGTGGTCATTTCTCTCTTAAATTATTTCATATTTAATCTAGTAAATGTTTTGTATTAAAAAAAAGGTACTGATATAGAATGGGGCCCAATTTCCGCCAATTGTGTGTCTTCATCTTCCGGCAGTTTACGCAAGCCGCCGGAAAAAGCCGACGCGAAAACTGACCGGCGATAAGGACGCCGCTGCTTCAAGTAAATGCATTTTTTTTGCTTGTTTATACTTTAATAACTAAAATTAAACACCTGGTCAAAAGTTTTTAAATTTTTTTTTATATAACATGAACAAAATTAGCTAAACAACTGTTAATAATCAAATTTGTTTTTCAAGAAAAAAATTTTTTTTATAAAACGAAGAAAGGATAGCTAATCAACTGTTAATAAACAATATCTATTTGAAAGAAGATTTTTTAATTAAAGGATTTGCTTTTGTTGTAGATAAAAAAAACATAGCCAATAAACTATTAAAATAACATGTCTTTCCTTACAGATGTCCACGCTCTGCAGTTAGTATTTGTGCATCCCCAATTGTCCGTCAACTTGCTATTAGTAGACCTACACGTGTTTCGTGGCGAATATAACAAAAACTACAGTTCGAAAGTCTATCTGTCAATCATCAGGGAATGATAGAAATATATAGTTAAGTTGTAGAAACATCTCATACAGTCAAAAGGCAGAAGAAAAAACAACATAGAAGAAAAAAAACGATGAGAGGACTTCACAAACCTTGAGGAGACTCAAAAGGCGAGATCTGATAAAAAATATGATAATCCAAGAGGGCATGTAATTGACTCACATGTCCTGAGGGTTAACCTGCACATATATTCACAGTTTCTGCATTTTTCTCCTTAGCTATTGGACGTTGTTCTTGGCAGAAGGAGATGACTCGTTCGGGAGATTGAATTCACTCAGCTAGATCGTTAAAATTCAATTTTTTATTTGACAAATTTTACTTGAGTTACTCAGCATCGAGATTTTTTGAAAATTAGTCGTCTGCTGACATCTAACTTGTCTTATCGCCTGTCAGTCTTTGTATCGGCTTTTTATGTAAACTGTCAGAAGATGCCAAACGCAAATTCTGTGTTAATTAGATAAAATATTTGTTTTAATTTTAAATTTACAAAAAATTTAATTTTTAAAGTGTTAACTTTTAAATTCTTTTACTTTTTGTCTATTTTATTTTACTTTGTTTCTGGTTTCTTCCTTTATTTATATCTCTACAAAGCCACCATCAGTCCATGCATGGGGTATTTATGTCACGTATTGGCTGGTGCACCATCCAGCAGTCTCTCCGTCTTAGACAAGGTCCAAAAAGAATCGCTAATCTAATAGGTTCCACCAAACTCCAGCCTCTGTCCCATCGTCGCAATGTTACATCCTTGTGCTTGTTTTACAAGTACTTCAATGGAATGTGCTCCGATGAACTTGCTGTTCTGGTGCCCCCTCAACGTAACTCGACAATCAGCTAAATCCCATCAATTCACTGTGCAGGTCTCCAGATGCTGGAGACCCTTCTACTCTAATAGCCTTGTTCCTCGAGGTGCCGGCCTCTGGAACTTCCTTTCTGTTCCCTGTTTCCCCGACATGCACGCATTTTAAACCCATGTAAACAAGCATCTCGGTGCACAGTTCCTAATTTAGGATGAAGCCCTAAACTATCACCCTAATTATCAGTAGCCCCTTACGTCTACAGTTGCAACTTGCCTTGTTTGGGGTGAACTAAGTTAAAGAAAAGTAATAAAAATTATCTAACAACATTACAGTTGGTGATTTCCTTTTTGGTACTGACGCATGGTTTTACAAGGAGACGGTTCTAATGACTGACCGTTGTTTCGTATTAGTTTGTTTTATATATAAAACATATTTAATTATATTTTCTCAGCATTTATGTTCTTAATTAATAATTACTAGCTTTTAATATTAATTTTTCCAATTGGCTTTTTGAGCTTTACTGTGATTTTCTTTCATAGTTAAGGCTTTAATTGCTACTGTAGGGTGTATGACTGTTTTGTTCTTAACTAAGATCAACGTGGTCGTATTGCTGCCAGATACTTCATCTTATTATTTTTTTTTTTGGGGGGGGGTCTCGTTTGTCTTTGCGACCTTTTTTTTCACGTGAGTCTATTACATGCCTCTTTGGATTATCATATTTTTATCAGATCTCGCCTTTTGAGTCTCCTCAAGGTTTGTGAAGTCCTCTCATCGTTTTTTTTTCTTCTATGTTGTTTTGTCTTCTGCCTTTTGACTGTATGAGATGTTTCTACAACTTAACCATATCATTCCCTGATGACTGACAGATAGACTTTCGAACTGTAATTTTTGTTATATTCGCCACGAAACACGTGTAGGTCTACGAATGAATTTATCTGGAAATACTGATGGTTTTGTATTTAAAGAAAAAATGTAAATGACCATCGTCCACTTAAGTGCTGAATTAAAGAATTGCATTAACTGATGTAAAGTATGTATTTGGATTGCTTTTTGCATGAAGTTGGGAATATATATATAAGGAGATAATTTTTACTACAGTTTCAGCATCGGTGTAACGATAAACTTGAAAATAAGTGAAGAAACAAGATAAACCGATGCACGATTTTTTTTTCAAATAAATAGATTATTTACTTATTGTTGTTTATAAATACAAATTTCGGTTTTACAAAATCTTCATCAGGGTAATATGGTAGATGTTTTTACTTTTGTTTTTCATTGTCAAAATCTTACGGCGTTGCCGAAGATCGCCGATTTCTTGTAGTCTTGTTGAACAAATTGTTTTTAATGTCCGACAGCCGTAGTAATATGTACACATAACGAGAGACCGAAAATTTTGATTAATAAAATTAATAAATAATTCATTTATTTGAGAAAATACCCGATCCTTTTATCTAGTTTCTTAACTAATTTTCAAATATATATATATATATATATATATATATATATATATATATATATATATATATACATATATATATATATATATATATATATATATATATATATATATATATATATATATATATATATATATACATTTGAAAATTGATGTATATATATATATATACACACACCATCAGGGACTTTTACATTTTTTTATTTGACTCCTGATGGAAGAAACCCTTCCCTGATTTCTTTCCACCTTGGTGTCTATTATTCAGGAGATCGTGCCATAGTCGCCACGCTATGCATTGCAGGTTGGCGACGCTATTTGCCCATATCTAGGTGTGTGTGTGTCGGTGGCCGTTGGCGCAATAAAGCTCATCCGCCCTTTTGCAGGTTTTGCTTTTTGTCCTGTTGGATGCCTACACCACTCTCGATACTGGGCCGAAGTAGAAGTGTCAGTATATATATATATATATATATATATATATATATATATATATATATATATATATATATATATATATATATATATATATACACACACTACATATATATATATATATATATATATATATATATATATATATATATATATATATATATATATATATATATATATAAGGTTAATCCAACAAAAGATATAAGAGGCAACTAATATCTTCAATTAGTGAACATCCGGATAAAACTGAAGCTCAATATACTGGATAGAGCATTAATAGCACTAGATAAAGTGAAAGAATAAAATAAGGTGCGAATCAAATTTTATTACAATTCAAAGTTCAGGCAAAGTACCTTAAAGTCCTTAACTCATGAGTTTTCAAAGAAAATTCTTCTCCTCAGAGGACCATTACCGCAATGACATTACTGCAGGTAATAACATTACACTTTGAAAACATAAAAATATATATAATAATACATAAAAGTATATAAAACATCAAATATATAAGCCCAAAACATACTTTTTTGTTAAAGCTATACAGTTCATCCAAGTCATACAATTTAAAACATATTCAGGAAAGATATCAAATAGGTTGATTGAAAAATAATCCAAGTGGTAGTCCAAAAACGAAAAAGTTATCCAGGCGGGAAATCCGTTTGCAATCGATGCAGTAGATAACAGTGAAAAATGTATCCAAGGTGTATGCAAATTAATAAAACGATAGAAAAAAACCAAATCGTATGAAAAGTTCAGAAAACTCAGTTAGTGTTGAATATTATAATGTTCAAAATTCAGGGTTCTTATGAGCTGATCGGAGTAGTGCAAACCATAACTTCCATGTTAGATGCAAGCTCCGCTAAGGCCAATTCGAATAATCAAATTAAACTGTTTAATACAACTACTGTCAAAATTTTCTCTTTCTTCATCACTGTGCCTAAAACAAAACGAAGTTTCAATGAATAAAGTTTCTTTCCTAGAACAACCCGTCTGCGGAACTTAAAACCGCGGGATTGCTTCCCAGCTTACTACACCATTGTTGTGTTCAAGTCCAATGTAAACAAATTGTGATAAAGCCGTCAAATCAAATTCTGCCAACTTCCAATATCATTATCAATCATCTCGATGTTGTCTCACTGTCATACTAATCATCGAGTGGCCTTTTGGCATTGATAAGTGGTGACTTAAATAAAAAAAATATGTATTTATATACTTTATAGTTACATCTGAATTTACCATAGAAAAATACATCCGAAACAATAATTTTTATTGTTACAATGTCTTTATTTTCATATTTCAGCGAATATCTGTATTTCTTCTTCATCTCACGAAAACAAATTTGCTTGAGGAGTTAAGGTTAGGGTTAGGGTTAGGGTTAGGGGTAGGGTTAGAGTTAGAGTTAGGGTTAGGGTTAGGGGTTAGGTTTAGGTATAGGTTTAGGGTTAGGGTTTAGGGTTAAGGTTAGGGTTAGGGTTTAGCGTTAGGGTAAGGGTTTAAGGTTAGGGTTAGGGTTAGGTTTAGGTTTAAGGTTAAGGTTAAGGTTAGGGTTAGGATGTAGGATTAGGGTTAGGGTTAGGGTTAGGATTAGGATTAGGATAAGGATAAGGATTAGGATTAGGATTAGGGTTAGGGTTAGGGTTAGGGTTAGGGTTAGGATTAGGATTAGGATTAGGGTTAGGGTTAGGGTTAGGGTTTAGGGTTAGGGTTAGGTTTAGGTTTAGGGTTAGGGTTTAGAGTTAGGGTAAAACGTTAGGGTTACCGTTAGGGTTTAGGGGTAGTGTTAGAGGTTAAGGTTAGGGTTAGGGTTAGGGTTATGGGTTAGGGTTGGGGTTGGGGTTAGGGTAAGGGTAAGGGTTAGGGTTTAGGGGTTAGGGTTAGACGTTAGGGTTACCGTTAGGGTTTAGGGGTAGGGTTAGAGGTTATGGTTAGGGTTAGGGGTTAGGATTAGGGTTAGGATTAGGGGTTAGTGGTTAGGGTTAGGGTTAGGTTTAGGGTGTCCTGGTTTTTTGTCACCATTCTTCATGTGAGTTTTTTTTCATGTATTTTAGCATGCAGTTATTTTGTGTCAAGACTTGTTAAACTTGTCCCTCCTTCTTTTCTTCTGTCTTTGGAATAATATGTTTTCCTATTACCATTTAATGCACTATTGCCCTGATAATGAGTAAAGTTAAACTGAAGACAATATTTTGGCTTTGCTGTGAAACTCGCGTAAGATATAGAAAATGGTAATAAATTTGGAAAAAAATAAAACAATTTTTCTTTATGAGACGAAAGAATTAATACAGGTATTCACCAAAATATAAAAATAAAGAAATTGTAAGAATAAATGAAAATAATGGTTTAGGATTGATATTTCCTATGGCCATTGGAATCTTTTTTTTTCGTCTTTTCTTGTTTTCTTTTGTATTCTTAACTGTTTGTAATACATATATAAATAGGTATTTCTAGAGATTACAGACCGTGCTGAAATAATAATGTTATTATTTAGAAATCCATTCTTACCATGTGGACGGAGGGATTTGTTAAATATTCTGTGATTTCATTAAATAATTTTATAAAAAAAGAATTGAATTTAACCTGAAAATCCTATCGCAAACATAGCACGGTTCGTAAACTGCAGAAGTATCAAAACAAAAGCAATAAAAGAAACAAATAACGGAAGAAAAGGGGTCAGAAATAAAGGTTAAGAAATCGTCCCCACAATGGCAGAGTTACTATCCTTGAGAGTATATCTGAGAAAATTGGAAAATTTTGTCTGCAAACATTTATGTATGTAGAGATTTCAATGTTCGCAATGTTGAATGGCTAGTTCACGCAAACAAGATAGATTATGAAAGTGGGGGATCTTGTCACGATTCCCCCCCCTTGCCTATGCTCTAACACAGATTGTTGACAACCACACTCGCGTACCCGATGCTTACGGTCAATTTGCATGTTTTTTCAATCTTTTTTTTTTCTGACAGCTTGCTCTAAACGGTGCTCATCCACCGTTCTGTCTCTGTTGAGACTTTCCAATCACTCAACTGTCTCAATTCAGATCAAAGCAGAGTACAATAAGAGCTCTCACGTCCCTCTTCATCTCACAGTGTATCAATACTCGATGGCTGCCGAGGACAGTTTTAGCCTGTTCATATCAGAAACACCCATGCACTCCATGTTTAGAAAAGAAGGTGTCGTATATCACATCCGACTTAACTAATTGGTTAATTATTAGTTTTGGGAGCTTCGTACCCTCTAAGAAATTCCGACATAGACCAAACGGCCAGCTGTAGTACACCGTAGAATGTGCCGCTGCCATTTCACACAGAACCCTCTATTTCAAATGCTTTTAAAGAAATAGATGCTCTGAAACTAAAGCCGCCTTTAGGAATGCCAGCAACTACTACAAAAAGGGTTATAGAAAACGCGAGACAATCATATGCCCACTCCGTCAAGTCTAGAGTAGCTGAACAGAGGCTTGGTTTCCACGAGTTTTGCCGAATAACAAACAGGTCCTGAACAGATGCGTGACCATCATCAATGGTTCTTAGATGATTTCTTCAGCATCCGACAAAGCCAAACCTTTTGCTAAGAACTTTGCATCAAACTCCACCCTTTGCGATCAGGGTCGCTTTGCTTTTAGAAGTTTCCTCTAAGACTGAATATACTCTGTGCAACATCCATATATCGTTCCTGGATGTTGCCAAACTTATCATGAACCTTGATGTAAGCAAAGCAAATGCCCCTGACAACATTACAACCATAGAGCTTATAAAGAACCTAGCTCCCATTCTTACAAAAATGTTCAAACGTTTCTTAAAGTAGAAATGTTTCCCAACACTTTGGAACATTTCATCAGTCTGACCAGTATTTAAAAATACTGGAGATCGGTCTTCTGCATCTTAGTACAGACAAATTAGTCTCTTGTGCGTCATGCATGAGTGAGTTGCTTGAATCTGTGATAAACCGAGAAGTTGTCAATCACATCCGCAAAAACAACCTACTCAGTGACAAGCAATATGGTTTTCGTCCTGCGATATCAGCAGATGATGTACTGACAGTAATATAACACATTATCAGTTAATCTATTGGCGGGGAATTCGTTTCGATAGCAATAGCTCTTGACATATGAAATACCTTTGATAGGGTTTGGAATAAAGGTCTACTTCACAATATTTCTATATATGAAATATCTGGAAATGTCCTCTCAATCATAAAATCCTCTCTCTCTGATGGGTTCATAAAATAAGTTGTTGATGGGCAGAAGTCCGAAGCTCATAGTATCAACGCTGGCACACCCCAAGGATCCATTCTGAGCCCAAACCCTCTTCCTGAACTCCAGCAACGATCTCCTAAATCACAGACGACACAACCATCTATGGCAACTCTTCGAAGAGCAGCAATGACGAATATCTTTTTGATTCTCTCTTTTCCGACCTTGAGCACATAATGTAATGGGGGTAAAGTTACTGTTTAATTTTAATGCATCCACAACCAAGCTCCTCTCTTTTCACCACTAACGCTCGTACTCCACTACTCTGCAATTGAAATGAATGGCTCTCGTCTTGAGTAAGTCCCTCGCTTTGACAAGCTTCTGGGACTGACCTTCACTCCTGACCTGTAATGGAAGACTTACATAAAATCTGTTGCCAAAGTCGGTAGAGAAATGGTTGGATCATTCTACCGCTTTAGAAGGTATCTCACTCCTGACACAATCATTTACATGTATAAGAGTCAAATACGTCCTAAGATGGGGAGGTACTGTTTCCACATCTGCTGGGGTGTTGCTCAAGGAACCCTTTTCTTCTTTGACAGAGTACAAAATTGACTTCGAAATCTAGTGGGCGATGTCCTCTTCTCCTCCCTACTACCTCTTTCTCACAGATGAGAGGTTGCTAGTCTTTCTCTACTCCATCGTTATTTTCATCGCAGATTCTCGACTGAGCTTCAGTATATGCCCCCCCCCCCTGTAAAACATTCACCACAAAAACTCTTCTAGCTACAACCTCTGTCAATAATCTCCCTTTACCCCACTCTGTGCCTAAAACTAGACAAAAAGTTCCATGAGCAAATTTTCTTTCTTAGAACTATCCGGCTGTGGAACTCAATACCGCTTGACTGCTTACCAGCTGACTAAAACATTGTCATTTTCAAGTTCAATGTGAAAATTTTTTTTTTTAGCCTTGCTTGTAAATAATAAAACTCTGCTAAACTTTCATCATCACCAAACATCACGGTGTTATGTCACCGTCCACCTAACACTCATTAATCTTTATCCCCGAATGGCCTTTCGGCCTTGATAAATGGTGCCTCTTTAGCAAAACAAATATATAAATAAATATAGGTACTTCTGCATTTTACGAACCGTGCTATTTTTTAGATAGGATTTTCAAATTTAATTTAATTTTCAAAGTACCTATTGTTTATTAAATTGTTAGGTTAATGTACAGAATAGTTAACACACATCCCTCTCCATATTAAGAATTGGTTTCTAAATGATGGCGTTATTATTTAAGCACGGTCCGTAAACTGAAGAAGTACCTAGTTATATATGTATTAAATAAGATCAGACAAATATCAGTACCGTCGGTTTTAAATCTAAATAAAGTATAGGAGACCAATTTAAAGTCTCCTTTGTTTTGATTTAAAACCGGCGATACCGATATTGTTCTGATCTTCTGTAATACATATATAAATGAATATAGGTAATTCTGTAGTTTCCGGACCCTGCTATTTTTTAGATAGGATTTCCAAGTTAACTTCAGTTAAATTGTTGGGTGAGTGTATAGAATAGTTAACAAGGCGTCCTCTCACCCCATGTTAAGAATCGGTTTCTAAAAAATAAAGTTATTATTTCAGCACGGTATGTAAACTGCAGAAGTACCAAGTAGAGAATAGTTAACCAAGCCTTATCTCCCCATGTTAAGAATGGTGTTCTAAATAATAACGCTATTATTTCAAAATGGGGCGTAAACTGTAGAAGTACCTTTTTACTTTCTTACTTTATTTTATTTATTTATTTATTTTTTCTCTTTTTCTCATACTCCTGGTTATCAAAGAGTAATGTATTCTGTTTTTCTAAGATCAACGTATCCTGATTATCTAAGAGCAGTGTATTCTAGTTTTCTAAGAGCAATGTATTCTGATTTTCTAAAACAATGTATTTTGGTTTCCTAAAAGCGATATATTCTAGTTATCTAAGTGCAATGTATTCTGTTTATGTAAGAGAGATGTATTCTGATTATCTAAAAAATGTTTTGTGGTTATTATAAGAGCGATGTATTCTAGTTATCTAAAAGGAATGTTTTCTAGAAATATTGTCTTACCTTTACCTTTAGGATTATATATTCGATATTAAGTTACATATAGAAACTTTTGTAGAAATATTATTTTATCTTTAGAACTATATTCGGCATTAAATTACCAATAAATGGTAGATGTGCTGTAAAACAAACTAAAACACATCGAAAAAATGTTATTGATGTGTGATTTGAGTATTGTTGGGGTCTTTCCTGGCTCGGGTGTGGGTATTCTTAAAGAGTAATGTATTTAAGGTAGAATCATTTTTAGGAGGAAGGTATTTTAAGCGCAATTTATTCTAAGAACAATGTAGTCTAGGAATATGGGAAATGAAAAAGGAAAAAACAAGAGATATTTTAAAATATATATTCACCAACGTTTCGTCTTCATTGTAAGACTACCTCAAGATGATAATTTGAAGAAAAATGTCATGCAAGTATATCACATTTTGGGTTGACATGTAGGAGTCGTAAAGGAAAAGTAGTAGCCGTGGCTACTGTAAGCGCTGGAGGGGAGTCCATATTGCGAGAAGTCAGTGGTGGCGAAAAAGTCTAGGAATATAGATAAAGAAGTCTAGGAATATAAATAATTATGCTATCTATAGAATGATATTTGACAACTTTTTTGTCATTTAATACCCCATAGATGGTTTATATGCAGTAAAATTAAATAAAATAAATAAATATAAAAAGAAAGTAGAGAATAAAAGGTATTACACAGAGATCCGGATTGAAGAACAAAAATAAATACAATTATCTATTTTTTCTTTTCAATCTTACACAATAAACATCACATATAGAATTTACTGTGTATAGTGTCCGGATGATTGGATATCATTTGATATTTCGAGAGAAACCCCTCCTTGTCAAAAAATAAACACAAAAGAAAAGTTCGATTATCGAAAATATTAAAATGGTTAGGATAAATGGAAAAAAACGTTCGCATTTATGCATTTGGACTAGCAAATATATATACTCCCTCCAGCTGCATAATTTTGCTACTCTTTATTGATGATACGGTGATCGGACAGACACCACACTATACGCTCCCGCAAAAGAAAAGTTGCAATACATGGAAGTATTATGCCCCACCCACTTAAAAAGATGGGGGTAATTCTGGGAGGAGGGTATGAAATTAGAACACATACTACACTATCCATCCCCATTAAAAAATAATACAGGAATATATTAATCATTTTTTTAAGCATTTAACAATGTCTCGCAATAAAAACATTATTTTTATGGTTACTTTCTAAGATCAAAGTGTAGTATCTGTTCGCAGCATCCCAATGACCTTAGACGTTTTACTATGTAAATGTAAGAAAATATGGCAATGCAAAATTACAACTGACAAGAAATAAACACATACTTTTTATAGTTCCTAGGCCTTTTGGCTAAGATCAAAGTGTAGTATGTGTTCTCAACATCCCAGTGACCTCAGACGTTTTTACGATCGACGAAAATATTGTGCATATATAAGAAATTATGACAATGCAAAATTACAACTGCCTAGAAATAAAAACATCATTTTTATGGTTCTTTGGCCTTTTGGCTAAGATCAAAGTGTAGTATCTGTTCTCAGCATCGCAGCGACATCAGACGTCTTATTATCGACAAAAATATAGTAATGCAAAATTACAATTTTATATTACAGAATATAAATTTATTAGAAGACTTAATTATGTAAATGAAAACGACTTAAAAGCGTTTGTTGGTATTTGCCGTTTATTATATATACGGTATTCCAAAATCATATTTAGTATCATAGAATCAAATTAGTATAACCTGATGTTAATATAGTAAAGATAGATATAAAAGACTTTCGCATTTATTAATATATATATATATATATATATATATATATATATATATATATATATATATATATATATATATAATGTGGGGTTTTCTCCTCGTATAAATGACTTTATCTTCTATTATATCAAGGGCAGTTGTCTGTGTGTATGTATGACCACGCAAAACTCTAAAACTACAAAACAAGCACCTACAAAGTTAGTATTTTCTTGATGGGCGTTTCCCCGGTAAATAATGTATCTAATTTATAAAAAAAATATTATCTTCTCTTGCCCATAACTGGTACAGGTTCTGTAAGCGGGGTGGGGTCTGTTTCTCAGACATTTGATGTACTAACTAAAGGGAAGTAACCCTGAATTGTTTCAATGAGTTATATCCCTTACCCCTACTCATTCCTCGAGTAATCTATAAAAGTGTGGGTAGATGTGTTCAGAGAGAGGAATAGGCTGGCTAGAGAAGAAAGAAAGGAAGAAGAAAACAGGGGAGAGGGGAAAGATAGATATAGAAGTTGTAATAGAAATATGTTTACCTTTTGCCTCAGGCAACGCCGGGTAACCCTGCAAGTATATATATATATATGTATATATATATATATATATATATATATATATATATATATATATATATATATATATATATATATTTATTTGTACAAACATTATTAATTTTTTTACAATTAATAACCCCTTGCTATCACCCCATTTCCTCTTTTCCCTTAAACTGTAAACTGCTGCTGATAACGGGTTAACCTAAATAGCTGTTTTTTATTTTCGCCCTTTTCATCCACAGTCATGTTTATATATATATATATATATATACATATATATATATATATATATATATATATATATATATATATATATATATATATATATATAGTATATTCTTTTTATTTACAAACATTATTGGTTGAATATATGCATACATGTTTCAGCTGCGATTTCATGTAAATAAATAATTTATTTTTAAAAACAAATAATTTGCGTTGTGCAGGTTTTCTAAATATTTTATAAAAACATTCTCTTTATTATTGCAATTCCAGCGACGTTTCCAATGTGTGACTCTTCATATATATATATATATATATATATATATATATATATATATATATATATATATATATATAGTAAGTTACGAAAATATATTTGTGGCAGTTAAGCTACACAGAGGATTCCGCGTTTCATTCCCGGACGGAAACGTCAGGCTAAAGTTGGGGGATGAAACGCGGAAGCCTCTATGTAGCTTAACTGCCATCAATGTATTTTGATAACTCACTACCTAGCTCTACTCACGTATTGAGCACTGTTGTAGTTAATACTGAAAATTGATACATACAAGATTATATCTCTTTATAAAATTTTATGTAGATACATGAAATAATATATATATATATATATATATATATATATATATATATATATATATATAAGCCAGGTGTTATTTTGAAGTTTTCTAAAGTTAATACTCGTTTTATTTTCTCCTCTTTAGACAATATATGAATCATAAATCGAACGCGGAATATAAGTTTCTTTAAGTTTCAATATATACATAAGGGTGGGAATTTTTTCATATACATTAGAAAGCACTATTACTTACACGCGACTGAGCAACCGCACTGAGAAACACAGAAATATACATTTATATATATATATATATATATATATATATATATATATATATATATATATATATATATATATATATATATATATATATATATACATATATATATATACATATATATATATATAATATGCGTGGTTTGTGTTTCCCTCTGCGTGTGTGTGTTCGTGTATGTTTTTGTAAGTCAAGGCACATGAAATATACTTACTTACGGAAGAAAATAAATAAGTATGACTAGGTAAATATGCTTCTATAACCATCAATTGACCTCAATTTTATGTGTGCACTAAGTGAGAAATACAAACATTTAGTGCTCATATACATACGTACATACACACACACACACATATATATATATATACATATATATATATATATATATATTGTGTGTGTGTGTATTGAGGCAGCATTTTTTCATTTATGCAAACATTGTTAAAAGTAACAGAATTCGTCTGTTTAATTGTTTTATTTTTTCAATTTTTCTGCTGGTCGTTTTAGTATTAAAATAAACAAAATAATAAATGTTCCATAGGTTTCACGAACGTTTTCGATTCTTCGTCGAATCATCTTCAGGTATCAAAAGCAAATGAACAAAACAGCTGGAGAAAGAAGAGAATTTTTAAAAAGACGGCAGTGAAACGCGCATAGAACATTTTGTCGCATTGTCCTATGAAGTTGTTGACGATTTAAATTCAGCAACGCTGGATGGCATCACAGAACAAAATCGCATTACGTTAAGCATTTTAAAATGTTACCACTGGTTTCATAATTTTAGGTTGTGTTTTTATGTAGATAGCTTCGAGTATTTTTTTTTTAATTGGTTTCGGAATGTATACTTTTAGTGTTATTAATTAGAATTTGTCTTAAATCAGAGGGAGAAAAGTTATAGGCATAAATAAATAATAATAAATATATATATATATATATATATATATATATATATATATATATATATACTAGCAAATATATGCTATCCCCGGTCACATTGTTTTGCTAATCTGGGAATATATCATGGTGAACTACACTGACTACAAAGGATGAAGTAATGTTTGGAAGGATGCTATTATGACAGCAGAACAGGTCGTAAAATCATACCCCACCCCCACCGAACGAAAAAGATAATCATGAAAGGATGGTATTATGAGGAACGAACATATACTATATCATCCCCAATAGAGGAGGCAATACATGAGAGGATCGCCCCACAAAAGGAGAAGATAATGTCTGTGAGTATGATGTCATGGAAACAGAACAAATACTACACTACCCCTACCCTCAGCATCCAAAAATGAGAAGGTAATCCCTGGGAAGATGGTCTTATGACAGCAAAACATATACTACATTACTCCCTCCACAAAAAGTGGATGTAATACCTTAGAGAATCGAGCCACCTCTTTAAAAAGGAGGACATCATTCCTGGGAGGACGGTCTTATCACAACCGAACCGATACCCATCCTTATTATAGGATAATATAATAATATATTAAATCAGTTGTTTCATTCATTTAAAAATGTCTAGCTATTAAAGCATTTTTTTATGGTTTCTTTGGCCCTTTGGCTAAGATCAAAGTGTAGTATGTGTAAGGATCGAAAGTGGGAAAGTGAAGTTACAGCCCGAATATCAGGGCAAGGCGGGAACCCGTGTCTACATTTTAATGCCCCAACTGAGTTGTGCGCGGATTACTTGGGTACGTACTTAAGCCAGTTTTGGTGTGTGGAACACGTAGATCCGTTAAGGACCAAAAGCGGACTCGACATGGACGACTACACGGTCGCCATAAGGTTGAAGCGGGAAGGCTTCCTGACTATCTCAGCAGAGCTTACACGCAAAAGTTTGAACATGACGATGGTGGTTGAAGGCCGTCATCCGCACTGTTGATTTTGCCAGATGAAAAGGCACATGACTAAGAACTGTCCCCAAAATACAGTCCCCGATGCCAAGGACAGCTCCACATCTAACACCAGCCTCAAGGTCAACGAAGCCCTTGGGTAGAACAGAGGAGGAATGGAAGACAGCGGTGAGCAAAATGGAGGAAGAACACAATTGCTTCCGCCACGATCTTAGCATCCGCCTAACCGCAACAGCAACAGCTGCAGAAGCAGCAGCAACAGCAGGAAAATCAACAAACTGGCAGAGGATAAAAAGGAGACCCAAAAACTCCTTTTAGAGGAAGATGCAGCCGTCGAGCCCCGGTTCAGATAAAGGAAACTAAAAAGGAAAAAGAGGACAAGGAGCAAAGGGGAGGAAAAAATTGCCCAATACCACATGGAGCATACACCATACTAGACATAGACAACCATTTCGCAAAAATCACATGTCCACACTCTGCAAACACAGACTCAACATCAACATCCTCAACAGCCCAACACCAACACTTTCAACAGCCCCCACACCAAAACTACCCCCTACATTTAAAACAGACACCTGCACGCACAGACACACACACACGCACACACACACACACACGCACACGCGCCGACACACACACACACACCACACACACACACACACACACACACACCGCCCAGCTCCGAATCCTCTCGGCTAGAAAAAGTTCAGCCGGAGACAAAAAGGAGTCAATCAATTTCTTATCCCCGAGGGAAAAATAAAGGAACATCCCCCCTTTCAATTCGGGAAGGACATTTGTAGAATTTCCACCCTCCCAATCTGTCGGCACGGATTCATCCTTCCGCCACAAAATGAACTTAAAATCTCTCAGTGACTTCAGTTAGATAGGGGGCAAGGACATAGAAGACCCTACCAATTTCCTGGATGCCCTTTTCATGACAATATTCGCAAGGCTTCCAGCCGGTCAAAAAAACTATGTCTGGCAAATGCTGGAGGGCGCGGAGGGGGGATACCGGGAACAAAATTTACATAGGACAAAGACCCTTCCCTGTACGAACTTTTACCAGAATACAAGGGAATAATCCCAATTTTGGTGCATCAATCGTTATATAGGGCACTAAAACTAATTTCTCCCCTGGACGTCGGCGGCATAACTCTCAGCAGTCATGATACCAAAGAATTGGCCACAGTGAGCATGACGCATAGCGTCGGCATCCTTCTGCCGGCAGACTTCGGAATCGAGTGCGACACTACATTAGATAAGTCTATGAATGTGATTGTCTAGTTTGAATGCGAGAGGATTGAGGTATTCAAACCGGACGGTTCGCGTCCTGAGAGATTTAATTTCCTGGGAGTGGATATAGCTGCGATCCAGGAGATGCACTTCGTATTGTCCAGGGATGGTCAGGTGCTGACGAGAGACTACGACTTCTTTTCAGTATATGGGCATCCCCAGGAGGAAGGGTGTCTCCTTGCTTGTGAGACGCACTTTGTATGGAATGGTTGACGTTGTCCATAGGGATGTGGGAGGCAGGCTGGTCCTGGCCGATTTCGTGTTTCGGGTCGTTGAGGTGCATGTGCCCAGCACCGCTCGAGAGAGGGTCTCCTTTTTTATTCGGGATCTGAACGCATTCGTCGCGTGTCCAAAACGTCAATTTCAATGAGAGATTAAAATGCTATCCTAGATCCCAAGAGAGACAAGATCGGGCGGGGGGGGGGGGCTAGAGGGACAAAGAGATGTGATACCAGCCTGGTTGACTTGATGGCTAGATGCGATCTGATGGGTTATATTGAAAAACAAGACCAGGAACTTCTCCGTCAAATACGCTCAACGTCTCGCTCAAGATATTGCCAAGGCGAAAAAGAATCTAGAAGATAAACTAACTCGGGTGATGGCTGGGGCAATACTGTAAGCACAGAACTACCTAAGCAGGACCTCAAACGCGAGGCTAGCCAGCGTTACGGGGTTAAGTATTTAGCGCTACGCTAGGGAAAGTTTCCAGTGAAGCGATGAACTCTGACGCGGATGAGTGTAAAGAAGTTTCAAAGCGTGGCTTGGATAAGTACATAGGAAAAGTCAAGCACCCGGATGGACGTATTTTGGGATCGACCCAGAAGATTTGCGAGGGATTATGGGAGCATACGAGGAGACGCTTTACCCAACTGGCAACCTCCAGGGGACTCATCATGCCTTGATGCGGCTAAAGCAGCTGGTTGCGAAGGCAGGCTTACGGAGCGTGAGATTTTGGCTGCGTTTAAACATGTTTACTGCAATAAATCGCCGAGATTTGATCGTCTGCCCTACGATTCTGACGGATGTGTTCAACCATTGGTTTGACGAGGGTTCCATCCAGGGTCGAGTCACCATGGAAGTGATCACGTTGCTGGAGAAGTGGGGCAGGCATGTTGGGAGGAAACTAGACAATTACAGGACTAAAACTCTGCTAAACACAGAGTTAAAGATTTTGGCCAAGATCTTATTAAACCAGTTGAAGTTTATAGGAGAATGGATCGAACTCTAGCAGAACAACGCTGTGAACAACTTGTATCTGATTCGTACGATTCTAGAGGAGATAGAAGACGACACGGAACTGGCACTGATCAACTTGGATCAGTCCAAAGCTTACGACAGGGTAAACCATTGCTTCTTAGCGTGTTTTAGAGACTGTAGTTTTAAACCGGACTTCCGTAAATGAATTTCCGTTCTGTATTGCTCGCCGCCGTCAGTGATGCAGGTAAACGGAAAGCGTTCAAAATCTTTCGCTATCTCCCGGTTGGTGTGTCAGGGCTGTCCGCTGTCACCTCTGCTCTACATCCTTACGTTGGAGCCGCTACTGTGCATATTAAGGAATGGGGAGGCAAGTTCGGTCCTACGCGGAATCGCTTTGCCTGGCAAAGCGCGAGCCAGGGTCTCCGTGTTCGTCAATGACATCATCGTCTTTGTGTCGTGTTTCCGAGACATCGAGAAGTTTAAGCAGAGGCTCATAAGTTACAAAACGATCACAGAGGCCCAAATCAAATGCAGCAAGTCAACCAGCCGGCGGTTGGGTGCCTGGAGCGGTGACACAACCCTTCCGGCTTCTTTCTGCTGGACAGATCGCTCGGTTCAAATCCTTGGCGTGTGGTTCGGACCGGGTCTCCAGCTCGAGAAGAATTGGTCGGAGGTACAGTCAAAGGTCGAAGCGTCGGTTAACACTTGGCTTCGAAGGGAACTCTCCTTAAAGGGTAGAGCTGAGGTGTGCGCCACTTGCATCTTTCCTCGAATCCTTTACTGATTGGCTGTACTGAGCGTTTCGGGTGGTCGTAGGAGGAGATCTGCTCCGGGTGAAGTTGGGCGCCAGGTACGAGTCATCTAACCAACTCTGAGTCCTTTCTGACATGGCGATTAGCCAGGAACGCGTTACCACTCAATACCATACAAAACAGTTCCGCAATGGAGGTTTCACCCGAGTGTCCCCGTTGCGACACGCTCGAAGAGGAAACGTCTGATCACGTTTTCTTCCAATGACGCGAACCACGACGGTACTAGCGGGGAAGGTATGTCAATTTCCGCTAAACGTATCCTACGTAATCGACAACGTCGGGTCGGGTTGGGACGGGGAGAGACAAATGGTGTTTCTCGCGATCCTGACCGTAACGCGACGGGTGGTGAGAGATTACAAGGTAGTTAAAGCTTTTGCTGATCAGAATCTGATCGAATTCTTCAAGCACTAGCTGAAGGTAAAGATCAGATGTGATAGAAAAGATTTACAGTAATCGGTTTACGTGTACAAAAAAGTCAAGTATAAGTACGTGTTCTCTGCCTGAGAACGGCGCACGCGGTTCCTTGTCTCGTCCAGACCCCAGCCGTTCGGATAAGATTAGCCTCTTAGCTAGTCGAGTGAATGAGTTACCCTGACCCCCTGCTAATAGAATTCATCCAAGATGGCCACTCCCCACTTTCAAATGTTTGTCCTCGGCCTCGCTCAACTGACTGCTTATATATTGGAAGAACACCACCCACTCTCCAAACCCCATCCCTGTTTTTTCTCCTACTTAAATCTCACTCCCATTTAGAGACTGTCCTGCTTGTTTTCAGTTGTGAACACACCGGAAAAACAGTGGTCGGTCCATTATTTACAATGGGTTGGAAGGGTCCTACTAACTAAAAGCTTTTGCTTTTTGTTCTTTCCCCACTCCCCGTTTTTATTCCAATGATTTTTTGTATATATCACCTTATTTATGAAAAATTAAAAAAATCCGACCAGTTGGGAATATCTTAAGTAGGAGGTCATTTACTAAAGTGGCGTGTTGTGGACGGACTATCTATCTATCTATCTATCTATCTATCTATCTATCTATCTATCTATCTATCTATCTATCTATCTATCTCTCTCTCTATATATTTATATATATATATAGTCCACAACACGCCACCTAAGTAGATGACCTCCTTAAGTGCAAAGATGCTAGGATAGACACGCAGCACGAGTTACATGTAAACATTTCTTCATCTCATTAGTTATATTTTCCCCCTGTTACAAACACCAACCATACGCACACGCACACACACACACACACACCTCAATACAGTGAGGAAGGCCGAAGAAACGGCCGAAAATTCTGTTCTTTTCAAAAACGTTTTTTTAAAGACATGTTGTATTCCTATACGTCAACAAATCAGAAATAAATAGACTAATGATATAAACATTAACATATTTTTCATTATTTTTTTTCATACATACATACATGGCCAAGGGAATTAGGTGATCGCTTACAGATTCAATGTGTCTCTGTGAACCGGGTTCGCGCGCCCGTGACTGTCTGAAATCGTCATTTCCCTACAGTGAGAAGAGCCGAAAGCTCGAAACGACGTCATATGTAGGCGAAATATAAAAATATAATTTAACATGTGAGAGCTGATATACAATTTATCTATTTAAAAACTATACGTTGCATACTTCAGTCGCTGGTGATTTGAATAAGCTTTAACGACCTTTTTAAAAACAATAAAAGGTCAGTCTATTTCAATGAAACCATGCTATGTCTCTGAAGTATGTAACGTATAGTTTTGAAATAAATAATTTGTATATTGTATATATATACTAATATATATATATATATGTATATTATATATATATATATATATATATATATATATATATATATATAGAGAGAGAGAGAGAGAGGGGGAGAGAGAGATAGATTTATATATATTTGTATATATATATACATTTATATATAGTATAGTTTTTAAATAAATAATTTGTATATATATATATATATATATATACTAATATATATATATATTTATATATATACTAATATTTGTATATATATTTATATATATATATATATATATATATATATATATATATATATATTAATGCGTGTATGTACGTAGGTTTTTTATGTAGCGATCCTATTCAGGTACGTATAAATATCTATACGTAATGTGTACTATAGAATGATCAGCGGGTTCTTTTATTCCTTAGGTGTTACCCAGTGCGGTATGCAGCACCCACAGGACCACATTCACGCGCGCACACCTGTAATCACGGGTGGGGGTAAAAATCAGGTGTGGAAGTGTATGAGGGACCTCAGGTAAGCCGGCCCTGAAAAGTACTTCCTGTATTGTCCCTAAAGGAAGATAGGTTTTAGAGACATCCCCCCTCTTGTCGTAGTGGATGGAGGGGCCTAAACAGACATCAGAACTGTCTCGGGTACCACCCACCTCCCGGGCTCCACATAGTAACCCACGTATAATAACTATTCTCCGCCTGCTTACGACCGCAGCCGGGTCGATAAGGACAGGATGAACCTGGGGGTATGTCTCAACGCACAATTGTCACAATGGATTCCATATTTTCACGCATTCATTGCACGAGTCATGGGTCATATTTTTTTTAGATTAATGGTATCAATACAAGGCGAATTATGCTGACACATAATAGAAGAAAGAGAGAGAGAGAGAAAGCGAAAGAGAGAGAGTACACTGATCATACTAATGTTTGGTTCCCACGCCTAAAATAAATACGTACAAACATTAACAATAAGTAAAAGGACGGTACTACCATCAGTATCCTCAATACCCGTCAACCACTATTTTATTGTATAAAAATACTAAATAATAATAATAATAATAATAATAATAATAATAGAAATAATAATAATAATAATAAAAAATAATAATAATAATAATAATAATAATAATAATACTAAAAATAATAATAATAATAATAATAATAATAATAATAATAATAATACTAAAAAATAATAATAATAATAATAATAATAATAATAATAATAATAATAATAATAATAATAATAATAATAATAATCTCTGCTAACGGCCGCACAGAACAATGCGATTAGGACAAACTTTATTAAAGCAAAGATAGATAAAACCCAGGAAAACAGCAAATGCAGATTGTGTGGACAAAGAGACGAAACGATAAATCATATAATAAGTGAATGCAGCAAGCTAGCACAAAGGGAATACAAGAACAGACATGACAGCATGGGGAAAGAAGTACACCGGGAAATGTGCAAACAACTGAATTTCGAATATGCAAAAAACGGTAAAAACACAAACCAGAAACTGTACTAGAAAACGAAAAACACAAAATCATATGGGATATGAATGTACAAACAGACAAACCCATAACAGCAAGGAGACCGGATATGATAATAATCAACAAGAAAGAAAAATCCTGCAAAATCGTGGACTTTGCCGTTTCAGCAGACCACAGAGTGAAGATCAAAGAGACGGAAAAGAGAAGCAAATATACTGAACTTGCCAGAGAATTGAAAGGAATATGGAACATGAAGAAAGTCAGTATAACACCAATAATCATAGGAGCACTAGGAACAGTCCCCAAAAACATGGAGAAAAGACTAGGAGAAATAGGAATCAAAGGGATAACTGAGACCATACAAAGGACAGTAATGATCAAAACAGCTACAATCCTGAGAAATGTCCTCGAATGCGGAAACCAACCCACATAAGCAACGAATGGAGAACAAACACATGGAAGTACAAAACAACAGAACCGGGGAAAATACAACCGCACGAGAGAGGCGCAAAAATTATGGACAGAGGGTCGAGGAGGGAAAGCGCAAAACCAGACCTCCACTGGAAGAGCGCGGACAGCTCTGGGACCTTGGGAAGGCTTGTTGCCACTCGGGCCCCAGAGGGGACCAATGGCCCTTATCAGCGGGAAATCGTTGGTAGGTGGCTGTTGCGATTACCGCAAGGTCATCAGCGGTGAAGAACGAAAAGAGGTGGAGCATACTGGAGGCCTGAGGAGACTTGTCACTCGGACTCCAGGGAATACCACAGGTTGTCGGCAGTGGGTGACCACTGACGATGACCAGTGTGATAACTCCTAGTGAGTAAATAATAATAATAGAGAACTGAAAGGAACATGGAACGTGAAGAAAGTCAATATGATACCAATAATTGTAGAAGCACTAGGAACAATCCCGAAAAAAAAAACTGGAAAAAGATTAGGAGAATTTGGAATCAAAGGGAACACTGATACTGTACAGGTGACAGCAATGATGAAAACAGGTGAAACCTTAGGGAAAATCTTCGAATGCGGAAACCAACCCACGAAACTACAAACACTAACCAGCCACATGGAAACTGCAACAGAAGTAAAACAAAAAGATGGAACAAACACCATATGAACCCAAGGAAACTGAAACTGCAATAAATCTTATAAAAACTGTGGCCACCCCCTAAAAACAGTATCAGCTTCCACTGATACAACACAAAATAGTTGTGAAGGGCCAAGGAGGATGGGAAGACCAAGGAGGGAGAGCACTAACCAGACCTCCACTGGAAGAGTGCGGAAAGTACTGGAACCTTGGGAGGCTTATTGTCACCAAAATCTCAGGGGAGACCAATTTACGTTGCCAGCCAAAAATAAATGGTAGGCGGCTGTTGCGATACCGCAAAGTCTTTTTTAGTGGTGATCTAACAGAGATAGAGAGTCCTAGAAATCTAGGGAGGTTTGTTGTCACTCAGACTCCAGGGGACACAACTGATTGCTGTCTGTGAGCAATCACTGACGTTGACTTATGTGATAACTCCTAATGAGCAGAAATAATAATAATAATAATAATAATAATAATAATAATAATAATAATAATAATAATAATAATAATAACAAGCCGCGCATGCGTGGTCCCTCTCTGTATGTGACTCGATGTGGCAAGTGTAAAATGCAATAAATTTGGGCAATTTGGGGCATTTTTGACCCCCTTTTGACCCCCAGAACAATTGCCTCTACATTTTGGCCAAGTTTCAGAAAAAAGGGGGCTGTTGACCCCCTGGGGGCGCGAACCAGATTTTTTCCAAGGTCAGCGATACTTATTTTCTATTAGGAACAATTGCCTCCACATTTTGGTCAAGTTTCAGAGAAATTGAATGGATGGATGAAAAGTTATGGGGCAAAAATCGGAGAATGTCACTTTCTAACCTGACCAAAGTTACAACTTCATGCAAAATTTCAGAGAAATTCAATGGATTGTTGCGGAGAAAAATCCGGACGGACGGACGGACACACGGACGGACGGACACACGGACGGACAGACGGACGGACGGAAATGTCTCAAAACAAAGGTCTCCCGATTTTATGAATCGGGGGACCAATAATAATGATAATAATAATAATAATAATAATAATAATAATAATAATAATAATAATAATAATAATAATAATAATAATAATAATAATAATAATAATAGTAGTAATAATAAAGTGGGTCTACTTAATAACTGTTTGAATTCAAATGTGCTATAGCGAAATGAGTTTGAATAAAAAAACAATATTCAAAATATGTATATAAAAAATAAAATAATAGAATAAAATTGTCTCCACCTGTCATAAATTAACCGTGACTAATAGCAACTGGCATAAGTATATGCTTTCAAATACAGGTAAATATTACTTTTCAATCTTAAAAGAAAAACTAAAACGCTGAAATTCTCTTCGAATTTCTTGTAAAAGGTCTGTTCTATCGCCGCATCCATTTTAAAATTCTATTCTGAAGTGAGGTTAGGGTTAGGGTAAGGATTAACCCTAACCCTATCCCTAACCATGACTTTAAGTACAAAACAAAAGATAAAATAAAATATTTAAATAGAAAGCAAAGTTATCTAAATATTGACTCAATTCTTAAATCTACGTAGCACATTTGGGAGGGGAAAATATCGTCATATTTAAGGTAGGAATTAACTTATTCTAAGAATTAGATCGTTACAAAAATGATGGCCGCCTGAAGCGCTGGGTTTTAAAAAGTTCATTTTAACACTGTATTTGTAGTTTATTTCTGGTAAATTTTAACAATTAATAATTAATGTGTTTTCAATAAAAAAAATTGTAACTTTTTTCAGATAGAAAGTATTTTTGAAGCATTGAAGACTCTCAATGATGAACATGCCAAAACATGACTTTCGACTTCTTATGAGTTCAAACTTGGGCACAATGTCACCAAAACTTCTGGCAATATCAATAGAGCACAAGGAGATGGACCCACAAGCGATTAGACAATACGAAAGTGGTTCCAAAAATTCCATAGTGGATATGAGAGCCTTAGAGATAAAGAAGGTAGAGGACGGCCGTGTAATCTTGACAATGAACAATTGCAAGCACTTGTTGAGCGAAATCACGGTCAAAGTGTAAAAGAAATGTCTCAGGCACTTGATGTCAGCATTGCAAGAGTTTCACGTAATTTACAGAGTATTGGAAAGATGAATAGTTATTCAGGAATAAGTTTATGTTTGGTCTAAATGTTAAACCTTATATACTTTATTTTTTTATATTGGTTTGAAATTTTTTATCATAGAATATACTGATTAATTATTTAGTGGGTGTGCTGATACAACATCATACCAATACCTACCCACACTTGCCAACAGGCTTGTTACAGATGTGAAACAAGTTGCAGTTTGACATATTTTCCTGGCGCAGTGGATATAGTAGTAAATAAAATTCAGTTTTAAGTGATAGTCATCTGAAGGTTAAAGGTTAAATCTTCGGTGCAGGCGATACGAAGAATTGTAAAATTACTGAAGACTTCTTCCCAGTCATAGCTGACGGAACGAGATCATGCTACCCCGTGGATTAAATAAAGAGTTTCGTTCGAAATTCCGTCCAGATTCCTGAGTTCGACAGAAATATTCCTGAGTTTAAAGAGATACACCTGAAGAAGGCTGGAGGTTAAAGAGGCCGAAACATTGTGAGAATAACACTCAAGATGAAAAATGTAGTCCGAATAACCAAAATTATACAAATTATCAATCCTCATCTGAAAAATTCAGAAGCAATTTTATTTAAAATCTTAACTGGCTAGGTTTCGCTTGGTTCGTTTTACAGCATATCATCCATCTATGGCTTATCTGAATATAGTTGCTCACGATAATTTTATAAGTAAGATACTTATTTATATTCCTAGAATATATATATATATATACATGTATATATATATATATATATACATATATATATATATATATATATATATATACATATATATATATATGTATATATATATATATGTATGTATACTCGAAATATCTATACAAAATATACATAGATGTTGTGTTAGCAAAAGAAAAGGAGAAGATAAGAGCAAAAGAGAACACAAAAGGGATTCAAAAGGACCTAATTTAAAACCGGTGTTATATTGTTTTCACTGATAAGAGCTTTTTAGAGGTGGGGGAGACACACACATATATATATATATATATATATATATATATATATATATATATATATATATATATATATATATATATATATATATATACATATATATATATATACATATATATATATATGTATGTATATATATATATATATTATAGATATGAGGTAAATAAATTTATGGCATATTCATTTACGTACTTTCTAAGAATTCACCATAAGCAAAAGTAACGTGTACGATCGTTTCTGAGATGATATGGATTTTTATTGATATCAAGTCTCTACATTAGCAATGTAAATAGACATCAAGTTCGAAGTTAAAACATAGCAATGCGACTAGGGTGCAGAAATTACTCAGTTATACAGCTATTTGAGAGATTGATGGAGGGTAAGGATATGATAATTACAATCCAAATAAAATTATATCGAATGTACAAAGAGGCACAATATAATTTCATGCAAGATGCGATCGTTAATATGTATTAATAAAATCCTTTCAGTGGAAGACAGGATGTTGGACGCTGGGCGAGTACCACAAATAAAAGTGGCAGTACCAGTCGTTCGAATGCCAGATGAAGAAAAAGGATACGGGAAAGCAAAAGAAGAGACATGGGACCATATGTATATAGATTAGAAGATTGACTGCGAAAAATCCTCCGAGAGAATCCCTTAAGCTTGCTTAAGGATGTACAAGATATTCAGCAAATTTATAAATTTCATAGGAGAGCTAACGACTGAAACCACACAAATAAATTAAAGATCCCTCCAGAGCACTACTAAAATCCCCCTTTCCGAGTTTATCTAACCTATTTTTATATGGCACACACAAACACACAGACATTATGTCTAGTATATGTCTAGTATATATATATATATATATATATATATATATATATATATATATATATATATATATATATATATATATCTTCAGTTGTTCAAAACAAGGAGCAGTTTAGTTAATAAAAAAACATTAATTTTTCTTCTCTTTCATTCCTTAAACCAGGCTTTTCAAAGATTAAAATCTTATCATCAGAGGAAAAATTATGATTGATAAGTTGACAGGATAGGACTGTCAAAGTTTCAAATTTGAAAGAGTTTTAAAAAAAATATTTAAAGTTCAAACGGGCATGGGAATCACCAATAACGAAATCCCCCCCCCCAAAAAAAAACGTGGGGCTCAGAAATATTGGTAAATCCAGAGGAATCTGTATAAAAATCCAACGATATATATATATATATATATATATATATATATATATATATATATAACGAGATAATTTTTACTACAGTTTAAGCATCGGTGTAACGATGAACTTTAAATTAAGTGAAGAAACCAGATAAGCCGATGAAGGATTTTTTTTCAAATAATTGAATTATTTACTTATTGTTGTTTATAAATACAAATTGTAGGTTTTACAAAATTTTCATCAGGGTAATATAGTAAATGTTTTGACTTTTGTTTTTCATATGTCTAGTATATATATATATATATATATATATATATATATATATATATATATATATATATATATATATATATATATATGTATATATATATATATATATATATATATATATATATATATATATATATATATATATATATATATATATATATATATATATATATAAAGTTAAACCAACAGAAGATATAAGAGGCAACTAATATCTTTTAATTAGTGAAACATCCGGATAAAAACTCAAGCTCAATATACTGGATAGAGCATTAATAGCCTAATATAAAATGAAATAATAAAATAAGGTGCGAATCAAATTTTATTAGAATTCAAAGTTCAGGCAAAGCATCATAAAGTCCTTAACTCATGAGTTTTCAAAGAAGGAGAAGATTTATATTTGAAAACTCATGAGTTAAGGACGTTGAGATACTTTGCCTGAATTTTGAATTCTAATAAAATTTGATTTGCACCTTATTTTATTATTTCATTTTATATTATGCTATATATATATATATACACGGTGTTTCAAAAGTCTTGGGAACATAACGATTTTTAATAACTCAAAAACTATTAGGAGTTGAAAATGAAATTGGTACCGTTGGAAAGGTTAAAGTTTCAAGTTTTGTGGGGAATCTTCAAAGTTGCTCAATATGAGCACCATTCGTCACACGGCAGACATCTAGTCGATAGTCCATTTCCTACCAAACGCGTTCCAGCATCTTGACGTCAATGGTTCCCACAACTGCCGTTACTCTCTTGGAAGGGGCGGCACATAGACTTGTTGCTTGACAAAGCCCCAAAGGAAAAAGTCACACGGGGTAAGATCTGGAGACCTAGGAGGCCAGGGCATGAGAACGTCATCACCTCGCCCAGATCTCCCAATCCATCTACCAGGCAGCCTTGTGTTAAGAAACTGCCTTACTCTAAGACTCCAGTGTGGTGGTGCACCATCTTGTTGAAAAATGAAGTCATCAGATTCTGCTTGTTCCAACTGAGCCATTAACCAGTCTTCCAGCATGTTGAGATAGGATTCACCAGTGATAGTTGCCTCTTCAAAGAAGAACGGTCCATAGACACCTTTCTTGGAAATTGCACAAAACACGTTCACTTTTGGTGAATCTCGCTCGTGCTCAAGAAGTTCATGAGGATTCTCAGTACCCCATATGCGAGTGTTATGCTTGTTAACTTTGCCATTCAGATGGAAGGTCGCTTCATCGCTAAAAACAAGCCGGTCATCAAAGCCGTTATCTTCCAACTTCTCTTGCATTGCAATGCAAAAGTCACGGCGAAGTGGCTTATCAGTGTCCTTCAACTTTTGGACCAACTTGAGCTTGTAAGGTACCATTTGCAGTCGTTTCCTTAAGACACGCCAGACAGTTGCTGGAGCAAGCTGAAGTTCCCTGCTGGCTCTTCTCACTGATTTACGGGGGCTCCGCTGAAAGGCTGTCCGAACTTGCTCAACTGCATCTTCTGAAGTTGAAGGGCGACCTGTTCGCTTACTTGGGCACAAACACCCATTTTTCACAAATTTAGCATGCCATCTGACAATGGATTTCCTTTCAGGGGCTTCTTTTTTAAATTTCCTGCGAAATTCACGCTGAACACATGTCCACGATTCAGTCTTTGCAAATTGGAGGACGCAAAATGCCTTGTCTTGTTTAGAGAACGCCATTACTGCACCTGGAAAGATAACACGAAAATCATTAGTATGACCAAAAACTTGATTAAGCAAGCTTTAAAATGGTACGAGTTTCATTTTTCTACCTGGAATAGTTCATGAGATATACGCATTTGTAATGTTCCCAAGACTTTTGAAACACCCTGTATATATATATATATATATATATATATATAAATGAAAAAAGGGAGACAAATATGTACGAATGACAAATCTATTTCAACTTCGATTGTTCAATGCAAGGTGTACTCGGTAAAAACATATTTATTTTTCTTTACTTAAGCCAACGCTTTTCAAAGATTAAAACCTTATCATCAGAGGAATTACATAGATGAATAAGTTGGTAGTGGAAAAGTCAAAATTCAAAATTCAAAAAAATATAAAGTAATGAAGAGTAAGAGTATGCGTATAAGAAAATATGAAGTCTGTCCAGTTAGTAAATGTCCGTTGATAAGGTGTCCGTTGAATAGAGATTTAAAGATGGAAAAAATGGAGTTCGTGAAGGCAGCGTTGACAATGTTCAATAGAAAGATATTTAGTTCAATCGTAAATGAAACGCACTTATTCGGATGTAATTTTGAAAAATAAACATGTTTTTACCGAGTACACCTTGCATTGAACAATCGAAGTTGAAATAAATCTGTCATCCGTACATCTTTATCGCTCTTCTTTCATTCATCTTTATAATTGCTCTATCTCGTATATTGAGCTAAAACTATTTCACTATAGGTTCTATCCTCTAAAAGTATACTTTTAATGTCATATTTTATTATGTACATATATATATATATATATATACATATATATATATATAGATAGATAGATAGATAGATAGATATATAGATATATATATATAGAGAGAGAGAGAGAGAAAGAGAGAGAGAGATAGGCAGCAAGCCATTATTTATGCAGTCGTTGTTAAATGACACGGAATTTTCGCGTGTAGTGATTTCTTTCGTGACATTCTCGATGCGTCGAGCAAGTTTTCTGGTCTCCGGTGGTAGCCGGTATGATATGTTTTCAAGTATTTTTTATTCGGCCATCACTTGAGCGCTCTCGACCTTCGCGATCATCATCAGGGGTATTTTTTTTAATTTTAAAGGAAACTTGAGCTCTTCTGTCTTTTTAAAAATAATTTTCTTTGCAGGTTTTTGGTAGGAGGAGATGGAGAATTAATGAAAAGAAAGGGGTGTGGTTAAGTTTATTATTTATTTTTTATTTGTGTATTTATTATTTTTGTTTACTTATATTATTTTATTTAGTCATTTATTTACTATTTTATTTTTTATATTTTTATATTTATGACTCTTAATTATGGAATACGTATAATATGTTAGTAACAGTATTAAACGCTATTTTGTTAATATTAAAAAGAAACAATCCAATACGGTACCGGTCGACAGAGTGTGTTATCCATCGGAACAGATACTACACTATGATATTATCCAAAAGGCTAATAAACCAGTTGTAGCATTGTCATTTTTTTCTTATATATACGAAATATTTTCGTCGATAGAAAAACACTGTGATGCTTAGAACACGTACTACACTCTGATCTTTGCTAAAATACCAAGGAATCATACTAAAATAATCTTTATATGACTATACATTATAAACGTATGAAAAATAAAACCCTGATTTAATTTATTTTTTGTATTATCTTTTAATGGGGGTAGTGTAGTATCGGTTCTGTGGTCATGAGATCGTCCTCCCAAGAATTACCTCCTCGTTTTTTATGGAGGTTGAGCTAAACCTCACAGATATTACATCCTCTTTTGGGGGAGGGGATAATGTAATATCTGTTATGAAGCAATGAGACCATACTTACGGTCATTACCTTCTACCTTTATGGTGACATCCTCCCAGGTATTACCATCTCTCTCCTTTGTTTGGGGTGATGGTATCGTACTATCTATTTTGTTGTCAGGATATCATTCTCCCAGACATTCTCCTCCTTTGGGGGTAAGTGTAGTATATAATCGCTCACCAGGATATTATTCTCCCAGGTTAACAAAAATGTGCCCTAAGAGTATATTTTGCTAGAGTATTTATTTGACCCTAAATGGTAAAATTCAAGATGGTCGCCACCAAAATCTTATTGGACTTAGTCTCAAAAAGACCAAGACCGAGGCAGAGGGTAGCCATTGTCGTTTTTTCTGCTCTGTCGGGCTTTACCTTCTCTTGGAGAAGGTGTTAGTTTATTGCGAATCGAGGCGCCCCTACCGAGGAATGCTGAGGCATTTTTTCTGTCGGAAAAGCCTCTATTTAAATGTAAAGAAGCAACACTACACACAACCGAACGAAACACAATATTTGAATATTAATTCACTCTCACCACCCAATGTATCAAAGTAAAGTCATTCAAAACACCAGCTCAAAACAGAAACAAACAATACGTTGTAGGTCAAGTAACGCCTTTGTAACGGCTTCTGTTTCTTATGACTCAAGCTTAACATCGCACTGTGAAAAGCGTACCTTTATATACATGGTACATTTATAAGATAATAAAGAAAAATGGCCATAACTCCACGAACGACATCCTTCAAGAAGAAAGAAGTAAAACATAAAACAAATTTAGTTTTTCTTTCTCTCCGTTCGTCATATGCTCATTTCTTTTTAGTCGTAAAGACAATGGAGGAGACAAAAGCATCGAGAAAAACAAAATAGGAAAGGTTAAAAAGTGTGTGTAACATCTTTATATTAAAATTTCTATCTCTCTATTCCTCTCTTTTCCCTCTCTCCTGTTTCCCCGCCCCCTCTCACACCTTTATCCTCTACCCAGATATACACACACGCATACACACCGACATAGATTCTTCGATGAATAATTCTGATGTAATTTTGTGTGTGTGTGTGGGGGGGGTATTTATCTACCTCCCACAAGGTCGGGAAAGTGGGATTAGATAAGCCAGCGCTCGAGGTGAGTATTCTGGCCATTTAAAAATTGCCTGGGCAGCCCCGTCGGCATTCCCCGGTAGGGCCTCCTCAGGCAGTAAGCAATAAAGTTACTCCTCCCCAAAGAGGGGAGGCGAAGCCTGGGAGGGTGCACCTCCTAAAACTGCACAGGACCAGACAACCCCCAATAGACCGGCGTAAATCCAGACCCAAAGGCCCGGACAATACCGGTTTATTAGGCGGTAATGTAATTTTGTATGGTCATATTTTCTTTTATATATATATATATATATATATATATATATATATATATATATATATATATATATATATATATATATATATATATGAAGCAATCCAACAAAAGATATAAGCGTCAACTAATATCTTATAATTAGTGAAACATCCGGATAAAAACTGAAGCTCAATATACTGGATAGAGCATTAATATTATAATATAAAATGAAGTAATAAGATAAGGTGTCAATCAAATTTTATTAGAATTCAAAGTTCAAGCAAAGTATCCTTAAGTCCTTAGCTCATGAGTTTTCAAAGATAATTCTTCTCTTCAGAGGACGATTACCGCAGTTATACTACTACAGGTAATAAAATTACGCTTTGAAAATATATAAAATTATATACACAAATACATAAAAATACATAACATCAAACATATCAATCCAAAAACATACTTTTTGTTGAATCCATACAGTCCATCCAGGTCATACAAATCGAGAAGCATAATCAGGAAAGACTTGATTTATTTATCATTAACATTGAATATTGACACATTTGCCAGCCCCTTCAATTTCACGTATATGGACTGCTGTTTATAACTTGGAGTAATGTCTTTCCTGATGTTATGTATTTTTAACCATAAAATTGATTTTTTTTGTTCATAGGCAGTTATAATTTAGTTAGCATTTTCATATTTTCTTATATATACGCAAAGGTTTCGTCGATAGTAAAACGTCTGATGTTGCTGGGATGTTGAGAACATAAAATAGAATTGAGTCAAGCTGCTATGCTGGGAGGATGTCAGGATGAACGAACTACATAGACTGACTCTCAAAGGAGAAGGTAAAGCCTGGTATCATTACAACATCTTTCTCCCCGTTCGGTCTATGTTCATTTCTTTTAAGTCACAAGGAAAATGGGCGAAACAAAATCATTGAGAAAAAAATAGAAGAGGCTAAAAAGTGTGCGTAACATCTTTATATTAAAAGTCTTACCTCTCTTTTTCCCCTCCCGTTTTCCCCCTCCTTCTCCCATCCCATTCAATCTCTCTAGACATACGCACACACACACATATTTATATAGATTGTTCGAAGAATAAGTCAGTATTAGTACATAAAAATGCTGAAAAAACGACCGCCGACGAACCCTGTCTCATTGTATACTAAAAAAATGAATAATCTTGTTAAATTTATATTATTCACCCAGGGCAATGCTGATTAAGAATATACCAACTTTGTGGGTGTTCTTTTGTAGTTTTTCACTTTTAGCTGGGTATACCACACACACACACACACACACACACACACACACACACACACACACACACACACACACAACTGCCCTTTATATAATAGCTTGTTTCCCTTGACTCAAGCTGGGAGGATGTCAGGATGAATGAACTACATACACTGATTCTCAAAGGAGAAGGTAATGCCTGCTAGGATGGTATAATTGCAACAAAACACTTGAAGGATCTTCTCTATAAAAGGAGAAGGAATAACAAAAAATATACTACACTCCCATCCCCACCCTCAAATAAAAAGGAGAAGGTAGTACCTGGGAAGATGGTCTCATGACAACAGAGCAGATACTACATTAACCCTCTTTTCAAGGAGGATGTAATACCTGGGAGGATTACCCCCACCTCCTTAGAAAAGAGGGGGTAATTCATGGGAGGATGGTCTCATGACAACAGAGCAGATACTACATTAATCCTCCTTCAAAGAAGGATGTGTTATCTGGGAGGGTTAGGCCCACACCTTTAAAGGAAGGAGGAGGTAAATCGTAGGAGGACAGTCTTATGACGATAGAACCGGTAATACACTGCCCATTAGAAGATAATACACTAGATATGTAACAACAAAAAGTAAATCATAGTTAACGAATAAAAAATTGAGAAGGAAAATGAGGAGGCAAATAATAATGAATTAATAGAATGTCGAAACCAACAAGCATCAGAAAGTTTCACCAGATAGAAGGAGGAGGTAAATCGTAGGAGGAGAGGCTTGGTAGGCCGAGCGCAAGTTCAAGGGTTTTCCAAGCTTTACAATTTCTTTTTGAGAAGGGGTTAGTTTATTGCTAATCCCCTAAGGCGACCCTACCGGGGAATACTGACCGGGGCTGCTCATGCATTTTTGTAAGCCAGAGTCTGACCTTGTATCTAGTCTCTTGAAGAGGAATGAAAATTAAAAATACTTTGACCTTGTGTCTAACCTCCTCGCCAGAAGTAACTTGGGCTTTTGGTAACGATCAAAGTGTAGTATCTGTTCTCAACATCACAGCGACATGAGACGCGAATTTATAAACAATACGGCGTATTAAACTGGAGAGAATAAGGGGAGGGAAATTTTAAGGGGGAGATAGACAGACACAAAGCAAGCTAAAGAGAGATAAATACAACGAATATAGCTAGCTTGTAGCCTTTTCCTCCATGTTCCTCTTTCTCTCGTATGCCGAGTCGGTAAGAATTCGTGCGAGCGACGTTTAGAATATTTTTCCTTAAGTTATCCATTTTTTTGATTAAATCATTTTAATTAATTACTGTTAATATCGGCGAAACTATTGCACATATGTAGATAAAATAGTACAAACAAAATTAGAATTGAATAACATCAAATATTAATTAATTATGAAGTGTTTTTAGAAAATAGATGTGCAAATCAGCCATTTCAATGACTGTCCTTAGATCGCTCATCTCTACTATATATAGAGTATTTCAAAGTTATTTCTTAT
>CAUVYP010001111.1:402500-422500 GCA_963556195.1 Sepiola atlantica
TGGAAATTAAAAGACTCTAATGTGTTTTATGGTATTTGCAGTTTCCTATGTATACGGTATTTAAAAAGTTACTGTTGTATTACATAATTAAATCATCATCACCTCTTTTGATGTTAATATCGTTAGAATACATAGAAAAATATTTCGCATTTATTCATTTATATATATATAACATATAATATACAACAAATATTAAAATATATCTATAGCATATATATATATATATATATATATATATATATATATATGAAATTGAATGAAATTGAAAGAGAAGAGGAATACATATTTTTATTTACTAAATGCTCCTTGTTCTGAACAACTGAAGATATTGATTTGCTTCCATTTGCAGGTATAACTATTTTTCATTGACTCATCATTTATATATATATATATATATATATATATATATATGGCTATATATATGGCTATAGAATATATATATATATATATATATATATATATATATATATATATATATATATATATATATATATATATATATATATATATATATATAATAATGGTAATAATCCAGGTGAAAGATATCCACAGGGTGGTAATCCAGAGAATTTTAACCGAGTTTATAAAAAGTGCTCAATATCAAAATAGAGCTTTATATATGATATTTTTTTTATTTACACAGACATGTACTAAATCTGTGACACTGGCATGTCGATGTTATCGATCAACAGTTACTATAAACTGAGATCTCATCAGGAAGAGTTAGAATCCGATCTTAACCTCAGATCATATTTGGTTTCTCTCCAATGTCGCAGATTTTGTACATGTCTGTATATATATATATATATATCTCTCTATATATATATATATATTCTTTCCAAATATAGACTAATGGAAAGAGCAGATTTGCATTCTGCCTTTGATATCTTTTTAACAGCTGTTGATCGATAAGATCGACCTGCCAGTGTAATGGATTATGTACATGTCTGTATAAATAAAACTAATCATATATATATATATATATATATATATATATATATATATATATATATATATATATATATATATATATATATATATATATATATATATATATATATATATAAGCTCTATTTGATAGTGAGTCCTCTTTATAAGTCCGTATGAAATTCTTTGGATTTTTATCATGTGAATGTTTACTTTACCTGGATTACTATATATATATATATATATATATATATATATATATATATATATATATATATATATATATATATATATATATATATATATATATAACGTTTTATTTTCCCTACAAAATGATGAAGAATAGGTGTTCACAGGTAAAAACCGTTTTCAATTTAGGCAGACAATTGCCATAACGTACTTTGTTATAAAAAAATCATACATTTGAAAAACTTTACATGTTGAAGTAAAACACACACACACACACACATACACACACACACACACATATATATATATAGATATATATATATATATATACCCATATATATCTATATATATATATACATATATATATATATATATATATATATACATACATAAGGGTTTGCTGGCTATCTATCCTGTGTTCCTTGTCTTGCTTAAGACTTAATTAATCTGTACACACACACACACACACATATATATAAATATATATATATATATATATATATATATATATATATATATATATATATATATATATATATATATATATATATATATATATATATATATAAGGAGACGCATGTACGCATCTGTCAGTCAATCTCACAACACGTGTTTCTAAATCGTCGGAAACTTCCTTACGCGAAAAACACACATCCGCATATATCGCGTACACCTCTATGCTACCAACCCAAATCTAGTTATGTTACTCATTATGGGTGCTAGGATCGGATGAAAGAAACTACAGGTGTTTCTTACATAAATAACACCAGGAGATAACATCACGTGTCACACCTGGAAAAGCAAGTCCGCTTTGCTTCTTTCAGTATAGTGTAGTAGAATGGGGGTCATAAATGGATGGTCACATTTAATGCTACTAAGACAAAGCTTATTTCCTTTAACAAGTACAAAAAATTTTTTCAACCACCGATTACAGTGGCAAACGACACTCTAACTGAGAGTTCATCATAAAAACTCCACGGTATTGCATTCACAGGCAGCATTAATTAGAACAAATACATAGAAGACATTGCTAAGGCTGCTGCAAAGAAGCGTGATTATTGGTAATGATGTTGGAAGTTTGGCAGAATTTTATTATTTAGGTGGACGGCTTGACAAGAATTTGTTTACATTGGACTTGAAAACGACAATGCTGTAGCCAGATAGGAAGCAGCCCCGTGGTGTTGTGTTCAACAGACGGATAGTTTTAGGAAAGAAACTCTGCTCATGGAAGCTCCGTCTAGATTCAGTTACGCAGAGGGAGAAAAAGTAAATTATTGACAGTGGTTGCAGCTAGACGAGTTTTTGTTGTGAATGTTTTAAAAGCGGGGGTGCATAGATTGAAGCTCAGTCGAGCACCTACCATGAAAATAACGATAGAGTAGAGAAAGACTAGCGACGTCTATTCTGTGAGAAAGGGGTACTAGGGAGGAGAAGAGGACATCGCCCACTAGATTTCGAAGTCGGTTTTGAACTCTGTCAAGGCAGAAAAGAGTGCTTTGAGCAGCACCCCCCCCCCCAGATGTGGCAGCAGTACTCCATCTTTGGGCGTATCTGGCTCTTATACAGGTAGAGGATGGCGTTGGGCGTGAGATACCTTCTGGAGCGGTAGAATGATCCAACAATTTTTTCAGCGGTCTTAGCAACGGAGTTCATATAAATCTTCCATTTCAAGTCTAAAGTGAAGGTCAGTCCTAGAAGCCTGTCAAAGCAGGAGATTTCCACAAGACGAGAGTTATTCATTTCAATTGGGCCAAGTGGGGATCAGAGCGTTGGTGATGAAAAGAGAGAAGCTTGGTTTGGGACGCATTACGTAGGAAGTTTAATAACGTGAACTACATCTGAGCCAACACCGTTTGCTGCTGACTTTCTTTAAAACTGAGTCGGTTATTCTTCCGGATCGCCTCTTATGTTTCCCAACTTATATAGATGGTTTCCCTTTTGTTATTTTGTTAATTTTCTGGCGGTGGAATCGGCGAATAGAAGTTAACGACGAACGAAGCGGCATTCACGCTGGGCGGGTTGAACCGGCTCCATCCGAACGAGGAGGATTTTAGAGAATATTAGATTCACAAACGCTCCCCAGTCGCATGGATATCCCGATCAGGGGAGATGACGACATTGGGTTTTTGCAATTCTTGCAAGGATGTGTCGACGTCCTCTTACATACAGCGACTGGTATTCCCAAATCGTGATCCATCTGGTACTGTCCAGGCTGGACGTTGCTTAAGTTCAGTGATTATACGGGAACCGGTGCCTCAAGGTGATTATGACGTATACAGAGAGTTAACTTAGTTAACTATTCTGTACTTGGCACAATGCAGTTTAAGAACCGGGCCGAAATGATAACATTATTATTTAGAAAACCATTCTTAACATAGGGAGGGTTTGTTTTTTTAACTATTCTGTACTTGGTACTTCTGCAGTTTACGGACCGTGCTAAAATAATAATGTTATTATTTAGAAAACCATTCTTAACATAGGGATGGATCTTTGTAAACTATTTTGTACTTGCTACGCATGCAGTTTATGGATCGTACTCAAATGATAACGTTATTATTTAGAAAACAACTCTTAACAGAGTTAGAGGGGTTTGTTAATTATTCTGTATGTAAACCCAACAATTTAATAACATAAATTAATAAATTTGAGAAAACTGAAACCTTCGCCAGAAGTTATATAACGGATAAAGTACAATATCAGGAAGTAAATCTGACCGAACATCGTTTGCTGCTGAATTACATCTAAAGTGAGTCGCTTAATATTTCGGTGTGTCCTTTAACACACGTCATACATTTTGTCTCATTTTGATGTCGTTTTTGTAATATTTATTTCATGGAAATCGCTCCAGACAGGAGCTAAAATGGACGAAAGACGATTATCGCAAACACAGGAGATGCCTATTGGCCTTAGTCTTAAAAAGACAAATGCTATAGGTAGGAGGAAAACAGTCATCAGGAAGAGAGTTCCACAAGCCTGCGGTTCTTGGAAAGAAGCTACTGGAATAGGAAGTTGTATTACAATGAGGTATCAAAACAGCGAATTGATGGAGACCACTAGACCAACGTTTCAAACTAGCTGAAACAAAAGAAGCAGGGAATTTTTCATGAGAGTTTTTTCATGCCTTTTAACTTGCAATTGCTTTTATCAAAACGTCTGCTTTGGGCTTTTCCCCTCCTCTTTTTCTTCTGTTCTATTCTGATACGTTTTTCGAAGTTTTACAGACCTATTTCGATTACAGAAGAACAACCGATATGTGTATGTCAATCCCGGATCATTCTTCCATGGACTCATCAGAAAATCAGAAAGTTTTCAATCAGAACAATAAATAGCGATGCAGCAAACCAAAATCCACCCCCCCCCCAAAAAAACCAACTCACATCGACTTCATTGATATATATATATATATATATATATATATATATATATATATATATATATATATATATATATATATATATAGAGAGAGAGAGAGAGAGAGAGAGAGAAATCGCTACATAGAAAGAGCAACCATTTTGTATTATGAAGAAAAGCCGTGAAAAAATACGCACAATATTGCCTAATAAAAAATGCTATAAGAGTTAATAGTTAACTTGGTTGAAGGTTAATGAATGAATAAAAAATACCTTAATCAATTTATACATAATAATAATTATATAAGATATGTAGTTTAGAGTTGAATTATATATATATATATATATATATATATATATAAATATTTGTAATAGTTCATTATCTATGTACGTATACGTTTCGTCCTTAAATAATCGGGACTCATCAGCATAGAGAGATGACTATTCATTACCGGTCATGCGATTCGAAACCCCGGCTTACGAGTATTTTACAACACAAATCCGACGCCTTAACCACTCGGCCAATTTTGAATAGCGAATAAACTGTGATAATTTTAACACTTTATCGGCGGCTTAACATCTGAGAGCGTCTTACTTTTTTAACGAAGGAAAGATGCATTTAAAGCTAGTGACCTCATGCTGTGTTAATACTACACATACAGTGCTCTACTTTTTTGAGGAGCGACAAATAATATATATATATATATATATATATATACATATTATATACCATTGTTTCGTAAAAGTATTATCACTTTGAGTAAACGATAACAATGTTTCTTAAAATAAATAACATTTTACTCTTTTCTAAAATGAAAAAGATGAAAATGAAAAAGAAAAAAACATAAACAATTTGCTTTGAGAAGGAAAATTCTAATTTTCTAAAGCTTAGATTAAACTAAATGCTATTTACTTTAGCAAACACAATGATATGGTGTTCTCGACAAAAATGAATACTTTTACGAAACAATGGTTTATAATATGTCTACCCTTTTTCTTTTTTAAATGATTTAAACTAGCGTAGCCGCGCTAACAGACATACCGGAGTGTTCTTTCTGACCAAGAAGTCCACATAACATCGGACGATGAAAATGAAAAAAGAAAAAAAGAAAAAGCAATTTACTTTGACAAGGAACATTCTATGTTTCGAAAGCTTCGATTAAAATAAATGTTAATTCTTTTACAAACAGTGTTTGGGTTTTCTAAAAAAAAGATTCTTATATATATTCTTATATACATATTTTTTATTAATTTTATACGTACATAAAAGTAATCCATGGACACGTGTTTCTGGCTCACAGCCGTCATTAGCATGGCTAACTTAGACAAGGATCGAACGTTCGATATTGATGTCTATAGTCCAGCGTCTTTACCACTGGACCAAGACGCTTGTCTAGAAAATATGTACGATTTTTATCACCTAAATATTTTATGTAATTATTTTTATTGGTGATTGTAGCGTTCGTTGTTATTTTGCTTACTATTTTTTCGATTATCTCACTATATATATATATATATATATATATATATATATATATATATATATATATATATATATATATATGCTCGTGGCGGCTAGATAGCCAGAAACACGTGTCAATGGATAACTTTTATGCACGTAAATATGCTTTTTTCATTTTATTCCAATGACCAAAGGAAAAATCAATCCCGTTGCACGCGAAAGTTTTAGGTTTCGGATGCAACGCATTTTATTCGGGGAGGGGGGCTATTTGAGATACATGCCAACTTTTCAAGTAAGTTTTCTTCATGCCTTCTTCAACTTGCAATTGTTTTTATCAAACTTCTTGGGCTTTTTATCATCGTCCTTTATTCTTTTTTTGATCGATATGTTTTTTTCCATTACTATTGAAAGAACAATTTCTCTGATGTTTAAATAAAAACGATATATTTTTTTTTCTAATCTGTGAAACGCGCATAAGATATGAAAAAAAATTAAAAATAGAATGACATATATAAAATTTGGTTGTAAAACAAAGTCGGAAAATGAGAAAAATAAATAAATAAAAAATATATAAGAGTATGGTAATTGATTGATTTTTTTCCTTTGGTCATTGGAATATAACTAAAACGTATATACATATGTGTGTGGATAAAATGCACAATATATTATGACATGGAATGCCGTGAAGACAGGATGTCTGAAAAAGACAGATAGAAAAAAAATATATATATAGGAATGAATCATCAATAAAGAAAAAAATTCACTTTTTCTAAAAACGTTCACTGATCCGAAGGAAACTGGTAAAATCTCTTGCTTTTTTTATGATTCATTCCTGTATTTAATTTGTTTTTTTCATTTTGTCTTTTTCTACACACAAGCACACACATATATATATATATATATATATATATATATATATATATATATATATATATATATGTGTGTGTGTGTGTGGGGGGGCGTTTAGGCAGCAAGTAATTATCTATGCAAGTCTGGTTGAATACTACGAAATTTTCGCGTTTTTTAAAAATTTTCTCAGTAATGTTCTCGACGCGGCGAGCAAGCTTTCGAGTTTGCGGTGATAGTTGGCATAATATGACTTCGAGGGTTCTTATTTCGGACATTTCTAGAGCTTCGATCGTTGCGCGTTTTTATTTTACGCTCGTCAGTAATTACTTAAGTAACCATATCGCCGGTGGGAAAATTAGAACCCCGGATCCAAATAGTTTCGTAATTATTCGGCCAGCGAATATATATATATATATATATATATATATATATATATATATATATATATATATATATATATATTAAATTACAGAAATTCAATGCAACATCAGTACCGTCGGTTTCAAAGCGGGAGATTGATCCCGATTATCATCAGCTGATAAACATTTTTAGAAATCAACCTCCCGGTACTGATGTTGCATTGAATTTCTGTAATTTATAAATAAATATTTACGCTCTTAATATATATATATATATATATATATATATATATATATATATATATATATATATATATATATATCTATATCTATTGTAAAAGATATATATTTAGGCATATACTCCTTATAATTCTCGAAATATTTCTAATTGCAAGCTCAATGAAGTTGTATTACAAGATTCAGATCATATATACTTTATAATTGCATTCCAATGACAACAGGAAAAACCAATCTACGATCATAATTTTTATATTCACTTAAACTTTCTTTTATTTTTATATTTCGGCAAATACCTGCATTTTTTCTTAATTCCCCCGACAAACAAAACCTTTTTTTTATTGTTATTTTTTTAATTTTAATTTTTATTTGATTTTTTTTTTTCAAAATTAAAAAAAAAACAGCATTTTCTTACGTACGTAATAATAATTTAGCAATTGTTTTTAAGTTTCTATTTGGGGAGAATTATTCCATAGTAGTTCGACTTAGCAATTAGGATACGTTTAGGCTAGTTCAGTTTGAGATTACGTTACAAGTTACAGTTTGAGAAGCCGTTTCAAATCTAGGGTATTGTTTTTTTGTTGGGGGGGGGGGGCGACGGACGTATGGATTTTGTCACCATTCTTCGTGTGAGTTTTTTTCTCATGTATTTCGGATTGCTACATTTTGTAGTCAAGTATTCTTGGATTTGTGTCCAATTTTCTGTTCTGTTTTTTGGAATAATATATTTTCCTATTACCCGTGAATTAACTCCTTGGTCCGATGATCAGCAAAGTTAGACGGAAGTATATATATTTTCCCTTGACATTACTGTATAAAAAAAACTACAGATAGCAAGTTACACTTACAAGCGGTGCCCCACAAATAGGATGACATAAATTATCACACAGAGCCACATTTTCAAATAGTTATAAGACACACTAACTAATCATGGAAGAAAAGATAGTTGAAATAGCCGATGATTAATTAAAGTTGGATGTAAGGGTGACTAAGTATTATTGTTATAAGCAAAATTAATGCGTAGGATATAAAATCCGAACATACAGTTTATTGCAATGAATTCTAATCACTTCTTATATAAGAGCGGCTTTAATTTTTATAGCGATTTTATTTGTACTTGTGTGTTATTTTTTCAAATCAATGATCTCGAGGAAGTCTCGAAATAAAGGCGAAACGTTGATGAATACATAAATAATATTTTTGGTTTTCCTTTATTCATTTTTCATTACGTTGGGATATTATTTCTATCCTTTTTTATCATATATATATATATATATATATATATATATATATATATATATATATATATATATATATATATATATATATACAATTGTTATTCTCATCATTTACTTATGTATACATATATATATATATAAATATATATATATATATATATATATATATATATATATATATAGAATGATATATATATATAGAATGATATATATATATATATATATAGCTATATATATATAGAGAGAGAGAGAATGATGTATATATATGCATATATATACCTATATATACAATTATATATATATATATATATATATAATTGTATATATAGGTATATATATGTATATATATATACATCATTCTATATATATATATATATATACATATAGCTATATATATATATATATATCATTCTATATATATATATCATTCTATATATATATATATCATTCTATATATATATGGGAAAAAGGAAAAAAGAAAAAAAAAGAAAAAGAAATTATAGTAATAAAAGAATAAATTAAATATATTAATAGATCATAATAACAAGGGAGAATTGAGGAAGAAGAAAAAAAAAATAAATTAAAAAAATAAAAAATAAAAATGTAAAATAGATGAATCTATGAGTCAATAGATAGAATAAATTTATACAAATTTACTTCTAGGAATATTTTCCTCTTAAATTAATTATAAAAAAATAAAAAAAAGAAAGAAAGAAGAAAGAGTGAATGTATGAATAAATAGTACATTTTATTTTATTTTAATTTTTATTTGTTTATCTTGATTTTTGTGTGTTTATTTGTTTATTTGTTTTGTTTTTTGTTTTTTTATATATTTTTTTAATTATTATTTTTTTATTTTTTTTATTTTTATTTTTTTTATCTTATTTATTTATTTTTCCATAGTCCCCCCCTTCCCCATAATCTCCTCTTATTCCCCCCTTCCCCTGTTACAACGGTCCCCTCCTTGGCTTTGATCCATTTCACAATTCAAATTCCTTCTCAAATTTCAAATCTCATTTCTAAATATATTTTTTAAATAAGTTATCCCCCTTTGACAATAACAGCCCACACGTAAATTTAAATTTGAATTGAATAAAGAGAATTAAAGAGAAAAAAAATTAATTGATGGATCATATAAAATAAAACATAATAAAATTATAAAAATTGGTATATTATTAAACAAATGTTTATAATATTTTTTACTTTAGTTATATGATTGATTAATGGAAGTTTGACATTTTCTGCGTTCCTACTTCCAATTGTTTTCTGCCGTATTTCGATGATCTGACACCGGTTTTACCCGTTTTTCTTCGACGCATTCGGTCTTTTATTGTTGTCTTCTGATAATGAAAGTTTTTCTTTCGAAAATTTAAGATTACCCTTTGCCGAACTGTTACTTACCGGACAGTATTTACTATTTGGTATTTAATCAGTTTTCGTGAAATTACTAGAATTTGAGTTTCACTTTCTCCCTGCGTTTATTTCTTTTCACTTTTCCATCTTACGGCAACCACATCGCATTGCTATAGCCTCGGACGACTAATCTGCACTTATATATATATATATATATATATATATATATATATATATATATATATATATATATATGTATACATAAGTAAATGATGAGAATAACAATTGTACAAAATACAATATCTATTAAGTCATCACTTGTTCAAAAGCAAAGGGGGTTAAATAAGAGAAATTTTATCAATTCACTTTGGAGTGAATAACTCCAAAACACTCTTTCTGCAAAGCCCAGAAAGGTTACCTACTAATGGCTTTTAATACACCACTGATATCCTAAACTTTTATACACCGCAACTTTTGCCAACTAGTCGGATCCTCTGGGCCATTTAATTGTCACTGCCTATCAACAACTTCACGGGATTTTAAACAACATTAGATACCAATATTTCTTTCTAAAACAGAGTCAAATTTTACCTTACCTCGAATCTACTTATACGAACTCTTTTGGTTCCGTCAATGGTGAACTTTTGCCTATATTTTGTACATTTCCTTTTTACGCTATATATTATTTTTATTTTTACATCTTTCTTTCAAATATTAACATTTTGGTAATCTCTTTTTTACTAACTTATCTGTCTACTCCCCTCTGACGATAATATATAATTCTTTGAAAAGCCATCATTTAAGGAAGGAATAATACAATTTCTTTTATAATGGCAATTCGGTTTCTTATCAAACAATTCAGGTTTTTTCAATGAATACTTCGAAAAATAAAATTCCTATTTTGAATAAATATTTACTTTACAAAAACCGTCCTTACATATATATGCGAAGATGTTTGTTATTATTAAGACAAAATATTTAAACATCCGTACTTTCATTATTAATGAAAGTACGGATGTTTAAATATTTATTTTTATTTATACATTTAATTTCAATTTATTTTTCATTTTTATTTAACTTTGAATTAAATTTAGATTTTACTTATTATTCAAATCCAGAGCCGATTTTTTCAAACAATATTGTTTTGAACAATTGATGACATAATAGATATTGTATTTTACACAATGTTTATTCCCATCATTTAATTATATGTATAATTGCTCTATCGTTATATATCGAACATCAACTCTTCAAGGTAGGTTTTACTTTAAATATATATATATATATATATATATATATATATATATATATATATATATATATATATATATATATATATATATAACCTCTTTGTAATATAGCAGGAAAAATCCCAGCAGAGTGGTCGATTAATTGAGAATTAAAATAAAAAAATTAAAATTAAGAGCGCAATATTTATTTGTTTTGGTAAAGAAAAATTAGTACAACATTCGTACCGTCGGTTTCAAGCACAGAATGACTTAGCCATCCGTCTCTCTTCTGTGCTTGAAACCGACGGTACAAATGTTGTACTAATTTTTCTCTACCAAAATAAATATATATATATATATATATATATATATATATATATTTATATTTAGAGAGAGAGAGAGAGAGAGAGAGAGACAGCCAGCCAGACAGACAGACAGAGACAGGCAGACAGAGAGAGAGAGAGAGAGAGAGAGTAAGATAATACTTTAAAGATATATATAATATATTTAACCAGTAGACTATCAGGAGACTATCAGGATAAAAACAAAGCTCAATATAGTGTATAGAGCAATAATATTAATTGAATGCCATAATAAAATGAGAAATTAATCAGATTTTATTAAAGTTCAAAAACAATATCACTCCTTGTTTTTGAACTTTAATAAAATCTGATTAATTTCACATTTTATTATGTCATTCATATAATATATATATATATATATATATATATATATATATATATATATATACATATATATATATATATATATATATATATATGATTTACTTCAAAGGAAGCAGTCATGTACAAAGACATCGTCATGATTATTATGTTGAATGCATACCCTTCTGTCGTACATACAATATGTCTTTTACCATATTGTTGAGTCTGAGAATCTCCTTCAATTCTAGGTGTGTCGTATGCAACACAATGACAAACATGTGTCGGGTGGTCATGAGAATCTATAGTTCGTTTTTTGTTCACCTTCTTTGTGTAAGTTTATCACGGAAAAAAAACGTCATTCTTTTTCTCTCCTTTTTACTTTTCTCTGTATTTCATTCATTGCTTCTTTTCATCTTTTCTCTCGTTTCTTTTCGACTATTCTTTTAACTTTTCTATTGTTTTGCTTTTTGGACTACTATTCTCAGCTTGGTTGTTCTTCTCGCAAAGTTTCTGCCGATGTAACATACGATTTTCTTCACTAATTTTTATTTTTTACAAAAATCAAAAACAACAACAACAGCAACAACGACAACAAAAACATCAACATCAACATCAACAGCAACACAACGGAAACAACAACAGTAGCAACAGCAAGAGTAACAACAATAACAGCAGCAACAACAGCAACAACAATAACAACAATAGCAGAAACGACAACAAGAGTAACAGCAACAATCACAACAACAACAACTACAAAAACATCGACAACAATATCAACAACAACAACAATAACGGAAACAAAAACAACAACAGAAATATCAACAACATTACCAGCAACAACAGCAACAAAAACAGCAACAGCAACAACAAAAGAACAACTGCAACACCGACAAAAAAAAAACAACAGCAGCAGTAACAACAGTAACAACAACAACTGCAACAACAACGACAACAACAATAACAACAAAAACAACAGCAGCAAACATCAGTTGAAAATTGTGAACAAATATTACCGCCAGCCTGTTTCTTCCCAACTCGACTTCTGCGTGTCCAGACTACATACTCAGTCAATTCGATAACAATTTAAAAATATTTTTTTGTTGTTTAATTTTGTTCACCCCAAACAATGCATGCGTAAGGGGCTGCTGTTTATATGGGGCATATTAAGTGGAAGACTTGTGCAGCGAGATGCTTGTTCGCATTGCATTTAAACTTCTGCATGTTGGTAAAGCCTCTTTCTTCACTATAAACACACGTTTTATTAAAAAGTCACCACTGAAAGCGTTAATTCAAATTGTCAGGTAAACGTTGAGACAACACCATTATTATTGGTAACGATTATTGAAATTGGGAAAAATTTGATTATCTAATAGGACGGCTCAAAAAGAATTTGTTTACATAGGCTTGAAAACGACTATGTTGTGGACAGCTGGGAAGCAGCCTTGCAGTATTGTGTTCCAGAGACAGATAGTTCCAGAAAAAAAAACTCTGCTCATAGAAGCTCCATTTAGTTTCAGGTACACAGAGGGAGAAAGGGAAAGTATTGACAGTGGTTGTAGCTAGACGAGTTTTTGTTGTGATTTTTTTAAACAGGGGCAACCATAAGTTGGAGCTCAGTCGAGCACCTATCATGAAAATAACGATAGAGTAGAGAAAGGCTAGCGACGTCTCTTCTGTGAGAAAGAGGCTGAAGGGAAGAGAAGGGGACATCTCCCACTAGATTTCGAAGTCGGTTTTGTACTCGGTCAGGGCAGGGAAGGCTAATCTGAGCAGCATCTCTCCACACGTGGCAACAGTACTCCGTCTTTGGATGCATTTGACTCTAATACATGTAGAGGATTGCGCTAGAAATGAGATACTTTCTGGAACGGTAAGAATGATCCAACCATTTGTTTGCAGTAACCTTAACAACAGATTTGATGAAAGTCTTCCATTTGAGGTCTAGAATATAGCTCAGTCCTAGAAGCCTATCCAAACAGGGGCTTCCTCAAGGGGTGAGCCATTCATTTCAATTGCAACGAATAATTTGTTTACAATATATACGATTATTATTTGCTTAACGGCATATCAACCATTACAGTCATTTAATGCTGGGAACAATTTTCCCTGAACAAATGTTGTCTTTTATATACAAATTGTTCACTGAACAGCAGTTGTACTATTTCACTCATAAATGAGCATAAATGAACAATTTTCTGTGAACAAATGTTTTCTTTCATATACAAATTGTTCGCTGAAAAGCAGTTGTACTATTTCACTCATAAATGAACAATTTTCTGCGAACAAATGTTTACTTTTATATACAAATTGTTCGCAGAACAGCAATTGTACTATTTCACTCATAAATGAGCATAAATGAACAATTTTCCCTGAATAAATGTTTTCTTTTATATACAAATTGTTCGCTGAAAAGCAATTGTACTATTTCACTTATAAATGAGCATAAATGAACAATTTTCTTTGAACAAATGTTTTCTTTTATATACAAATTTTTCGCTGAACAGCAGTTGTACTATTTCACTCATAAATGAGCATAAATGAACAATTTTCTGTGAACAAATGTTTTCTTTTATATACAAATTGTTCGCTGAACACCAATTGTACTATTTCACTCATAAATGAGCATAAATGAACAATTTTCCCTGAACAAATGTTTTCTTTTATATACAAATTGTTTGCTGAACAGCAGTTGTACTATTTCACTCATAAATGAGCATAAATGAACAATTTTCTTTGAACAAATGTTTTCTTTTAAATACAAATTGTTTTCTGAACAGCAGTTGTACTATTCTACTCATAAATGAGCATAAATGAACAATTTTCCCTGAACAAATGTTTTCTTTTAAATACAAATTGTTTGCTGAAAAGCAGTTGTACTATTTCACTCATAAATGAGCATAAATGAACAATTTTCTTTGAACAAATGTTTTCTTTTAAATACAAATTGTTTTCTGAACAGCAGTTGTACTATTCTACTCATAAATGAGCATAAATGAACAATTTTCCCTGAACAAATGTTTTCTTTTAAATACAAATTGTTTGCTGAAAAGCAGTTGTACTATTTCACTCATAAATGAGCATAAATGAACAATTTTCCCTGAACAAATGTTTTCTTTTATATACAAATTGTTCGCTGAAAAGCAGTTGTACTATTTCACTCATAAATGAGCATAAATGAACAATTTTCTGTGAACAAATGTTTTCTTTTTATACAAATTGTTCACTGAAAAGCAGTTGTACTATTCTACTCATAAATGAGCATAAATAAACAATTTTCCCTGAACAAATGTTTTCTTTTATATACAAATTGTTTGCTGAACAGCAGTTGTACTATTTCACTCATAAATGAGCATAAATGAACAATTTTCTTTGAACAAATGTTTTCTTTTAAATACAAATTGTTTTCTGAACAGCAGTTGTACTATTCTACTCATAAATGAGCATAAATGAACAATTTTCCCTGAACAAATGTTTTCTTTTATATACAAATTGTTTGCTGAACAGCAGTTGTACTATTTCACTCATAAATGAGCATAAATGAACAATTTTCTTTGAACAAATGTTTTCTTTTAAATACAAATTGTTTTCTGAACAGCAGTTGTACTATTTCACTCATAAATGAGCATAAATGAACAATTTTCCCTGAACAAATGTTTTCTTTTAAATACAAATTGTTTGCTGAACAGCAGTTGTACTATTCTACTCATAAATGAGCATAAATGAACAATTTTCCCTGAACAAATGTTTTCTTTTATATACAAATTGTTTGCTGAACAGCAGTTGTACTATTTCACTCATAAATGAGCATAAATGAACAATTTTCTTTGAACAAATGTTTTCTTTTAAATACAAATTGTTTTCTGAACAGCAGTTGTACTATTCTACTCATAAATGAGCATAAATGAACAATTTTCCCTGAACAAATGTTTTCTTTTATATACAAATTGTTTGCTGAACAGCAGTTGTACTATTTCACTCATAAATGAGCATAAATAAACAATTTTCTTTGAACAAATGTTTTCTTTTATATACAAATTGTTTGCTGAAAAGCAGTTGTACTATTTCACTCATAAATGAGCAGAGATGAGGGAATTCAGCATGTTCTAAGTTTTATTAGTTACCCGAGAGTCGATCGATAATTCAAACTTTTCAGCCTAAAATATGCAGGTAACATCAATTGGAACAACTACATTGCCAATGTTGCTGCAAGGGAAGTGGGTGCCTCGATGGCAGTACATCTAAACAACATGAAATAAATGTGGGTGTGCTCCATTGGTCGATTCTTGGACAATTATTATTCCTGATTTTCATAAACGACCTCCTTGATGCAATTGTGTCCGAGATGTGTATACTTGTTGACAACACCACAATCTATTCTCGACATGTGGGTAAAACGAACACACACATATCCAAGGCAATGGCTGAATCCTTAGAAAATAACCCGTAGTCTGTAGTTAGAAAGAGGTCATAAATGGATGGTAACATTTCCTTCAACAATTGTTTAAACCACTGATTACTATGGGAGTCAAACATTAAAACTATTCGGCCTAACATTAACAGGTAACATGAATTGGAACAAATACATAGAAGATAACTTCTAACAACTACCAATATCCGATATCTCTACAAAGCCACTATTTGCCTATGCATGGAGTATTGTTGTTACACATGAACTGGAATAAATGTAGATGTGCAACAATACTTCATCTTATTTGACTCTTATATAGGTAGAGGATTACGTCAGAGGTGAGATACTGTTTCGAGCGGTAGAATGATCAAACCATTTCTCTAGCGACCTTGGTAACGGATAAATAATATATTAAAGTTAATAATCACTCAGTGAGTTTTTAGCCACCATGTACAAACAACACGTGTTCACAAAATTCGCCAGGCAAATTATTTATTATTGGATGTTGTGAATAGTATATACGGGTCATCAATCGCCGAACATCTTATAAATAATTTTTCCTGTGCCTCCAATTTTAGTGTTGACTGATTCTCCATTCTTTTAAGGTTATTTAATGTCGAATCCAGTAATTTTGGTAAAAGTTTTTATGCTTCAATTAAATTATGTCTTCAAATATTTATTCATTGTATTTGGTTTGGTTGTTTTGTTTTACGGCATATAAACCTTTTTCGGATTATTTAATACCGAATTCAGTCATTTTGGTAAAAGTTTTTATGCCTCAAGTTCTTTATATGTTCAAATATTTATTCAGTTTTTTTTTTGTAGTAGAAGGAAATCTGCATTAAGGGAGAAGTGTTCAAGTCGCGAACAAATATCGTTGGCACACTGTACTTGATTGAAACTGGAAACATTGAGATTTTTATAAAATTGATGGGTAGTATGCGTACGCGTCTGCGTAAGCGAGTAGGCAAAAATGGTGATATTTTTGTCCATGTATAATCGTGCACAGTCCATTTCCAAGCATTTAAAGCCTCCCCGCACAAAGACAGCAAAAAAACAACAACAAAAAAAAAACACACAGACAAGAAAAAAAAAATTAATAAAAAAAGAGCGACAATACCCCTAACTTAAACTCCAGTTTGCAATCATATCATTTTAAGGTTCCCTTGACAACCAAGGTTAATGCCATCCATACGAGGCTTCAATGGTTTAAATTTGCATAAGAGCTTGACCTTTTATGGCTATTTCTAGGCCCAATATCTTGAAGGGGGGACACATCAACAAGGGCAGCCTTCGTCTACGTCAGTGCAAAGAATGTCTGCAGGTTGCTATAGTGCAGCGATAAATCCATGCCTTTTTTTAAACACAATTTGATAGGATGAAAGTTGACGTAGAAGACAAAACCGATCGCCGGGTTCGTCCACATGTGCGACTTAGTGCTAAGAAAATAACGACCGCAAAGAATAAAAAAAAAAAATAAAAACTCACCATGTTTTGATGAATTGCTTTGTGCTTGCAAATTATATTTGCACACATCCGTCGACATAAGTGCGTACCTTCACAGGAACCTGCATACATATGCATCTATCTATCTGTCTACTTACATATCTATCTACCTATTATCAATCTATCTACCTACCATTCTATCTATCTATCTATCTATCTATCTACATACCTACCTACGTATCTATCTATCTATCTATCTATCTATCTATATACCTACGTACTTATCTATCTATCTCTCTGACTGTTTATCTATCTATCTATCTATCTATCTATCTATCTATCTATCTATTTATTCCAGTCTATCTATCTATCTATCTATCTATCTATCTATCTATCTATCTATCTATCCATATATTTATCTATCCATCTATCTATCTATCTATCTATCTATCTATCTATCTATCTATCTATCTATCTATCTCTAACTGTTTATCTATCTATCTGTCTACCTACCTACCTACCTACCTACCTACCTACCTACGTATCTATCTAGCTACCTACGTACTTATCTATCTATCTGCCTGTTTATCTCTCTCTCTCTCTCTATATATATATATATATATATTTATATATATATATATATCTACCTACCTACATATCTACCTTCCTATTATCTATCTATCTAGCTAGCTATCTATATATCTAGCTAGCTAGGTAGCTAGTTTGCTATCTATCTATCTAGCTAGCTAGCTTGCTATGTACACTGCAACCAGCGATAATAGCTTTCTAACAAAAAATAGTTATTTCACCATTTTCTATGAGACAATTTTGGAATTTTTTTAACAGGTAATTAAACATTCACTCTGTTATAAAAGTATTACTAAGAAAATAAAATATTTGTTGAATCGACAAATCGTAATAGTTTTGTAATCAAAACAATAAGAATTAACGTTTATTGGTTGAAATAAATAATATTAGGCCGTTAGAAAAGTAATAGCCGGTTTAGGAGAAATGTGATTAGTAATTGCACAACTCTTGCCTCGCAATTACATGCGCTGCTATCCTTACAGAGAGTATCCATTGTCTCTCGAGACGTTACAGAGGCCATTATAATATTATGTTGTTGTCAAAGTAATGGTCGATTCAGGAGAGGTGTGCTAGATAATTGCGCAACCCATGCTTTACAATTGCTATCCTTACAGGGAGTATCCATTGTCTCTCGAGACGTTACAGAGGCCATTATAATATTATGTTGTTGCCAAAGTAATGGTCAATTCAGGAGAGGTGTGCTAGATAATTGCGCAACCCATGCTTTACAATTACACGGGCTGCTATCCTTACAGGGGGTATCCATTGTCTCTTTTTTGTCACGTGTGAAGGAAAGCTGAGTGACGTTACTGGAAGCATGAAAGGTTGGAATGAGGAAGCTGGAACCTGGACAGCAGGAACGATGTACCAACATTGACCTTGTCATGTGTCGTCTAGTTGTGTTTTAAAATTCGTGTCTTTACTTTCACATCAAACAAAATGGCCATCGATTTTTAAAATATTTTAGGTGGTCGCTTATTTCATGATAAAAAAAATAACTTACCTCAATCCAATTAGAAATAACCCCTGGGTGTAAGGTTAATGTTATCGTAAGCCTATTTTTTTTTTAAATATAGCTATGCCTGAAATAAGCGAACACTTTTCAAGAAACATTCGTCCGCCATGATAGCCGATTCACGAGAGGTGGGGTTTGGAATAACGTAACCCTTGCTTCAAAATTACACGTGTAATTCCCAACCAATACTTTTTATCTTAAAGAAGTTACAAATTCTTATTCCGAACACATCAATTATTTTATATGTTAAAATTTACCAGAAATAAACTACAAATTCTGTTAAAATAACTTTTTAAAACCCAGGCGTCCATTATTTTTGTAACGACCTAATAGCTCCGTATTCTAGATATGTAGCTGTAGGGATTGTATAGTCATAATGGATGGTGGTGTATGACTTATTTACAACTATTATTTCTAGTATATGTTATCAGGACTTGCGGCTACACTTAATCTTCAATTTTTTTACAGATGGTCTAGTGGGTATATTTACACACTCCATTGTGCCGAATTGTATAGTAGCTGTCCTCCAGCAGAACCTTACAACTGGATGTCAGGTGGATCACACTCTCTACTTCAAGGTATTTTATTACGGAATTTTTGGAACCACCTTCATACTGTCCGATCGCTTGTGGATCGATCTCCCCATGCTCTATTGATATTGGCAGAAGTTTCGGAGGCATTGTGC
>CAUVYP010001111.1:425000-517500 GCA_963556195.1 Sepiola atlantica
ATGTAAAGAGCCTCAAGAATCTTCAGCCTTTTAATGTTGGTATCGTGGTGTAATATATTTGTATTATTGACTAAGATTTCTCTGTATTGAGAAGGGAGACAGTCATGCTTTTTTAAATGTTGGCAAATGGAGCTAGTTTCGGAAAGATGTAAGGTGAGTCTTCGGGACAATGTTGTAGTAGTTAAACCAATGTAAGACCTAGTTTTATCATTGTTGTTGTCGGAGATGCACTCTCCCATTGGGCATTTAAACTGGTATATCACATTGGTCTTTCCTAGTGTATTTTTTGTCTGAGAAGTGTTATTTTTAACTACATGGTTCGATGTTTTAACTTTTTTATAATAAATGATGAATCTTATTTTATTATCAGGACTGGCGGGGGATATGTAGCGATGTGTTATATTTTTAAGAACCTTTTCATCTAATTTAAAATTCGGATGCATTTGGTTGCAATAGAGGAGATTTATGTAGTGGGAATTATTTGTTTGATTATTATTAGTATTGTCCAAGTTTCTAAGCATTAATTTTATCTGCTCGTCCACAATATGATTGGGAAAATGATTATTTATTAAGACCTGTTTAATGTTTTTTAATTCGTTAAGGAATATTTTTTTGCTAGAAGAGATTAACTTTGCACAGTTTACTAGGGTTTTAATCATTGCATAAAAACGAAACGCCCTAAAATCAATAACATTGTTTATGAGACTAGTAACAACATTTTGAAGTGTCTAGCTTAGTAATCAACGTTATTAAATTCCTAACCATTAAACAACTACACGTTTGAATTTTAAACGCTCTTAAAACATGGTCGAATTTTTTTTACGGCAGTTTCATCAGCCAATTTCCTTCCGAGATTAAGATTTTAATCCGGAAAATTGAAGGCATCAACACTAAAATAACCAGACAAAAATTGTCGGTTATTTTTAATAATACGTGTCTTAAAGAAAACATACTGCCTTGATATATATATATATATATATATATATATATATATATATATATATATATATATATATATATATATATATATATATTTTCATTTATTTATCAGTGATCGAACGATTCCAACATTTTTCCCGATTGTGATACAATTACCGATTCTGTTTTAAATTCTCGATTCCGATACAATAACGATTCCGATACTTTTTAAGTTTTAAACTAAGGAAACAAAAATTAAAAGAATCGATTTTGGAATTTTTCCGATTCAGATACACTAAAACGTTCCGATTTTTTCGATTCCCGATTCCGATTAGTCGGCCCAACACTAGTAGGTGTACACGTTTATATATTTGTATGTACATAACTAATTCCTAAACAAATGAACCAAGCATTATTAATTTAAATTTAAATTTAGAGAACTTTTCTTTATTGATGTCTAATGATTATCGATCAAATTCAATGCAAATCTGAAATATTTGAATTTTCAATACAAGTATGCATTCATGTCGTTTTTTGTTTATTTTATTTATTTATTTATTTATCTATCTTCTAAGCACACACTAATTTTACCGTGTAAATACGTTATATGTTTCATTTTTATTTAGATATAAAACTGTATTTCAAACATTAAAATAAAAACAGCCAAAACACACGAAATAAATTCGTATGTTAAATATTAAAGAACGGTTATTTTAATTCAATTGTTCGATGTGTTCGGAGCCCTGTTAAAAACACATCCGATTCCAGTATACAAAGTCAACACTAGTAAAGGGACTTCAGAAATAGCAAAAATACACCAAATTGAATAGCAAATGAAACATTTAAAACATTCAAAGCATTCACCATATTGGTTGAATCGAAAAGAACAGAATACATAAGAGAAAAATACATCAATAAATAAATAAAAAATAGAAATATAAACAATAGTTACGTTAAACAATATTGATGATGATAATAATAATAATAATGATGATGATAATAATAATAATAATAATAATAATAATAATAATAATAATCATCATAATAATAATTATAATAATAATGATGATGATGATGATGATGATGATGATGATAATAATAATAATAATAATAATAATAATAATAATAATAATAATAATAATAATAATAATGGTAGAATACAATAAAATCAAATAAAACTAAGCAAGTAAAATGTTAAAATCAAATAATAAAAGGATAAATGAAAATAAAATAAATAAATAAATGAGAATAAAATAAATATAGAAAACAAGAATTAATTTTATTTTAAATAGAAAACAAAACGAAGTATAGTTTAAATTTATGAAAAATTAAAATAATTAGGAGATATAAAAATCTATAATAAAGTGAATAGGGATATATCTAGATGTACGGATATAACTCGAAATATATATATATATATATATATATATATATATATATATATATATATATATATTCACTTTAAAAAAAATTCTCATCTTTTTGTTTTTGCTGGGGATGGGGCATTCACTTGCTATTTCAGACACTTTAGCCAAGAGATCTTTTTAAGATTCTTACCGTCTTTCAAGTGCATTTTTGTATCTCTCTTGCACTTGGTTCACCGGATATATTCGCTAGGTACTTTTAGAAATTATTTTGAATCATAATTACTCGAATGATGGAGGTTTTCCTAAGATTCTAGTTTATTTTTATTTTCGTGTCATAACACCTTAGTATTTCGTTACCACTTCCCTCTCAGCTCTGTTTAAGCCAGTATCATTAGGGACACTGACTTCAACTAGGGTTGCTACTTTCTCCCTCTTGTCCCATATTATACGCCAGGTTTGACAGCTGGAAGATGTCGAACGAAAACTCCTTAGTTCATGTTTTTTTTTTCCGTATTTTCTTATCTTTTTGTATTGATGGGGATAGAGAATCCTACCGGTGCCAGATATTCACCCGCTATTTCATGTTTTTAAGATGCTAATTGTCTTTTTAAGCGCAATTGTTTGTATCTTTCTTGCACTTAGTTCACCGGGTATATTCTTCAGAATTGTCTTATCTATTTCCTGCTTCCTTTGTTCCAGCTCATTTGACTCTTTGGTCTAGTGGTCTCAACCTATTCACTGTTTTGATACCTCATTGTAATGCAGCTTCCTATTCCAGTAGCTTCTTTTTCAAGAACTGCGGGTTTGTGGAAGCCTTTTCCTGTTGACTGTTTTCCTCATACCTATGGGCTTGGTCTTTTCAAGACTATGGCCGATCGGTATCTCTTGTCTTTGCAATTATCATATTTCGTTATTGTTAGCTTCTTTTATCAATTGGCTTCATGCATTGTCTGGAGGGATTTCGATTAAAATATATTCACTAGGTAGTTTGTGAAATTCTTTTTCATAGGCCGATTGCTCCTATAATTACTGGGATGATGGAGATTTTCCTATTTTGTTTCATGGGATACATAAGACCTTGGTATTTCGTTTTCTTCTCCCTCTCAGCTCTGTTTAAACCAGCAACATTAGGGACACTGACTTCAACTAGGGTTGCTACTTTCTCTCTCTTGTCCCATATTACTATGTCAGGTTTAATAGCCCCGTTTTCTAGATATGTAGCTGTAGGGATTGCATAGTCATATTGGATGGTGTATCACTTATTTCCAACTGTTCTTTCTGGTATATGCCCCCATGACTTGCTGCTACACTAGATATTTAATCATTTACAGATTGTTCAGTGGAGATATTTACACACTCCACTGTGTGGCATTGTATAGTACATGTCCCTTAGCAGAACCTTATAACTAGAACCTGGCCATGTCGTTGCTGAGACCACTTATTTTCTTAGAAGTATTGGTCATCAAGCTTTGATCTTGAGGAGCTATTATCGTAATTTCCTGATCATAGTTGAGCGATCCTCATTTGAGCCAGTCTACAAAGCCTTCCTTATATATATATATATTTCTGGGATAGTTATCCCAGAAAAGATATGTGTGCGTGCATGTGTCTGTGTAAACTCTCACCGTGTACATAATTCATTTGTTTATTTTTAAGTTTAGTAAATTTAGTGTTTCCGTTATCTTTCCCTGTGAATAATTTCTACTTTTTATCTTCAAAGGTTTTCATAGGGGCAAGTTTATACCTGATTTCTCTTACCCGCCCCGTCTCTCTCTTTTTCTTTCTTCCCTCTGTCTCTCTGTCTCTCTGTCTCTCTCTCTCTGTCTCTGTCTGTCTGTCTCTCTGTCTCTCTCTCTCATATCTCTTATCAGCTTATTTTTACTCTTTCTTTAACCCGTGCGTCTGTTATCTTAAATTTAAGTATTCTTCTCCCCTAACATTTTCATAAGTGAAACATAAAAAATGACGAGGTGTGTGGCCTATTACTACGGAACATGATGTATCAGGTGGTAATGAAGGACGACTGAGACGGGAAATGGCGGGAGAAGGGGAATAGTGGAACGGAATCTATTGAACGCAACACTCTGAAGGCTATCATTCAATCCCTTTAAAGCGCAATATATATATATATATATATATATATATATATATATATATATATATATAAATATATATATATATATATATATATATATATATATATAAATATATATATATATATATATATATATATATATATATATTGGGTTTGCTTTCAGCACCTTCGTAACTCCCTTATTTCGTCCTTTCGTGATCAAATTTAATGAGCGATTTTTCTGACAAAGGGGAAGAATTGCTGTTTTCTAGGTCGGAATCTATCCATCTAACACTTATCGTTGGCTAGTTTCTGACATTGAAATGGTATAATATTTATAATATTTAGGTCCTGACATCATGTCTTGTGTGGAGTGATATATATATATATATATATATATATATATATATATATATATATATATATATATATATATATATATAGTCTCGGAAGTTTCTCAACCATTAAAACTATATAAAAAAAAAAAATAAAAAAAAATAAATAAAAATTAAAAAAAAAAAAAAAAAAAAACTTATAGTCTCAAGTCTTCCAGTGGAAAATCACTCATGTAAGTCAATTTATTTTTTACAGTTATTATATTAGTTAGTTTCTAACACTATTTTAAGGGATCATCAGTTGTTTACCATGAAAAACTGTTTCGGGAATTTATATATATGTGTGTGTGTCTGTGTGTATATGTGTGTGTATTCGGGGGATAATTCATCAGAAAATATTTGCCACGTTGTTCGTTGGCCTATCTTTCAGTTTTCTGAAGGTATTGGTGTATTCTTGACAGCTCTTGTTGGATATTTTCGTGGCAGGCTTGTTTTATGTTTCTGTCTCATTTGTAAGAAAGCCTTGTACAAAATGTTGAACCAGTTTTCCGTTCTGATGTATGTATGTATGTATGTATGTATTATACACGATTGATTAAACAACAGTGACAGTTTCTGTTTGTTTATTCATTCATTATTTTTTAAAAAACTTAGTTTACCCCAAACAAGGCAAGTTGCCACTGTAGACGTAAGGGACTACTAAGATTTAGGGTGAACGTTTAGGGGGTACTCTTAAATTGTGAGCTGTGCAGCGAGATGTTTGTTTAGATTAGTTTTAATTTTCTGCGTGTTGGTACAGTCGGGGAAACAGGGAGCAGGGAGGGAGAAAGCTCTCGGCCATCTGGGAACCTCCACAGTGGATGGATGGGATTTAGCTGATTGTCGTGTTAGTCGAGTGTATTTACGTCGAGAGGGCATTGGAGCAGCAAGTTCATCAGAGCACATTTCGGATGACTAAAATGTTATTTGAATAAAAATAATGCATATAACACCAGTAATTCCTTGCATGTGATCGATTGTCAAAAGATAAGGTAAATATGAGATATATGAACGGCCATTGGCAAGAAGACACGCAGGTGCGACCGAAAAACAAGTATTTTAAATTTTCAAAAGATAAAAAAAGATGCTGAATGTATGAAAGGTCATTTTTGGCAAGAATAATCAGATGCAAGCGAGTGGCATGGACAGAAGAAAAGCAAAGTTTGGATTGTCAAGTCATTGAAAACAATCTGTGGTATTTCTACTGTGCTTAATAAAAATTACAACACATTAATTTTATGAAAATATTAGATATATCTTTATTGTTGGTGACGACGATGATGGCGGGTCTTGTAGGAGCGAGATAGATGCACACGCAGGAATCTGATAGTTGATTCTTCTCCGAGGCCTGATCACCAAAACAACTCCGATATCAAATTCTGGGTTTTTAATGTATAACAATTTTGTGTCCATCGTAATGGCCCCATGGTACGGCGTTGTCACTGCAGCCACAGCCCCAGGTAGTTTTATTCGGCGATGGGGTTTCAATCATTTGCCAATCCAACAGATCTCTCTATCTCTTCTTGGTATGACTCAATTGCACCTGGCATGCACTTCTTGTAAGATGACTTTTCACCTTTTTTTTGACATAGAACTTATGTTGCTTCTACCCGTTTAAAGTGCGTTATTTTTATTCAAATAGCCTTTTGGTCATCCGATAACTATCTTATCTTTTGACAATCGTAAGGCGTATTTTCCTATTGCCAACATGACTTTTTCGTACACACGACCCGGATATTTAACAAACTGTCGACGAATAAAACGCTCTGGGAGCGTGTGGGCGTTTGAGGTGGTCACAAATTGTTATATAATACCAATGGCTTATATGTATTTAGACGAACCAACTTTCAGTACGGGTTCCATACCTAAGCATGGTGCACGCTAATCTGAGGTCTTATCAGAGCCCATCTCAGTTAAAAAGAAGTATCCTAGATAGTGGTACAAATGAGTCTTTTTTCTTCACTTAGAAACTGTCTTGCTTGTTTTCGGCCCTTGAAACAACGCGAAAAACATTGGGCAGTTCACAACTAGATAGATTTTGGAGGGTCCTACTAACCACCACACTTAGCAATTTAATTTTCAGCAATCTCTGTTATTTTTTTAGCACACCGATAAAAATTTTGGTGCTTGTATAATAAAAAGCCGAAAAAAAGTTTTTTTGTCTTTTAGTGTTGGAGAGGTAAATAAGGGGCAGGTAACTCTTACCAAGAATTTTAAGGAAGATTTTCCAGTAATCCAAAACTGATGGCTTTAATTGGCGTTGCGCATGTGGCTTCTGTGCAAGGAGAACGTCGATTAGACATAAAAGGGGTAGGGTTAGGGTTTAGGGTTACAGTTTAGGGTTTACGGTTAGGGTTAGGCTTAGGGTTAGGCTTAGGCTTAAAGTTAGGGTTTAGGGGTAGGTTAGAAAAATATTGTTCGAAAGCTAGAGCTGTTGTGAAGAGTTACATGCCCCTTATTTATCACTCCAACACTAAAAGACAAAAAAACTTTTTTTCGGCTTTTTATTATACAAGCACCGATTTTTTGCATATATTTATTGTAAATGAAAACGTCAAACCATTGGGAATAATGCTAAGTAGTTTTCACCTATAGAGTGAATGTGGTATTTTGGTGACTCAAACTAGTTTAGAGAATAGATCACATCTTATTTTATGAAGAAAATTTGCTATACTGTGAACCTTTTCGTAAAATTTTAAAGATACATAAATTGCACAGGGTGGGTGGCGCTAATTGATAGGTCTTTGTTTACTATTCTGTACTGTCACGGAACAATTTAATAAATAAATTACTAAATTAGTAAATTTTGGAAACTTAAACCCCACCAAAAGTTATATTACGAATGAAGTTTAATATTAGGAACTAAATGTGACCGAACACCGTTTTCAGCTGACTTTGAGTCAGGTACTATTCTGTTTTTTTTTTTCGGAAGTAAATGAAAACTGTCGCTTAATAATGACGAATCACTTGAACCGGAAGTAGGTTATATGATTGAACATATGCACCTAAAAACGCGTCCAAAATCATCAAAATTTAAGTAAGTCATAGTTTCCAAGATTTTCAGTTTATTGTAGCTGCGGGATCAAATTTGAAGCGGTATACACTTTACTAATAATTAAATTGTTGTAATTTATTAATAATCAGAATGTTCTGGATTTTTTTTTAAATGTAACGATTTTTAAAAATATAAATATAAAAATATTACACAAAATTAGTATTAAAATGTATTATTATTAGAGCATATTTTTTCCAACAATTAAATTTTTAATAAAATGTATCTTTTAATGTAAATATTCTTTTTTTTATTGATATATTAAACCAAGAAACAATGTGGTAAAACATTAAAAAATTACTAATAGAATGTATAATTATTATTGCATTTTTTTTCAAACACTTAAATGTTTAATAGTTATTAATATACTCAAAAACCAACAATTTGTGAAAACAAAAAGATTCTTAATAAAATGTATTATTATAGAATGTTTTTGGAAACACTACAATTATTAATAAATTGCAGTTTAAAAAAATGTAAATGCTATTTTTTATTGATACAGCAAACAAAAAATAATTTGTACAAACATTACAAACATCATTAATAAAATATATTATTATAGCATATTATTTCAAGCACTTAAGGTATGAATAAAATGTATTTTAATGTAAATAGTAGTTGTTTATTAATACATTAAATCAAAACACAATTTGTGAAAACATTAAACAATACTTATAAAATGTATTATTATTTTTAAACACTCTAATTATTAATAAAATACATTTTTGAATGTAAACCTTTTTTAATACATTACACCAAAAATAACATGTTAACACATTAAATTTTTTGAATATAAATAAAATGTATTATTATAATAGCATATTCTTAAGCATTTAAAATATTAATAATATGTATTTTAATGTAAATGTTATTTGTATTTATACATTTAATGAAAAAATAGTCCGTGAAAATATTCTTAAAAATTACTATTAAAATGTATCATTATTATAGCCTATTTAGTCAACACTTTAATTATTAATGAAATGTATTTTTTATGTAAATATTATTTTTTATTAATACATAAAACTAAACAAACATTTTTTAAAGAATTCAATTTTTTGTTGTAAGTATATTATTATTACAGCATATTTTTACAAACACAAAAATGATTAATAAAATGTAGTTATTGATGTAAATAATATGTGTTTATTAAAATATTAAACCCAAAACACAATTTATGAAAACATTAACAAATATAAATTTAATGTTTTTTATTATATCATTTTTCGTAAAATACTTTAATTATTAATAATATGCAGTTTTTAATGTAAATATTATTTGCTTATGAATACATTAAGCCAACAAACATTTTGTGAAAAGATTTTAAAAATATAATAATAGAATGTATTATGATGATAATGATGATGATGATGATATACGGCACAATCACGTTGACACACCGGTTCCCGTTAGATCACCGAAGTTAAGCGACGTCGAACCTGGCCAGTACTAAAATGGGTGACCATTTGGGACTACGAGGTGCTGTATGTGCTCTCTGTTTATCTCGGCATTGTTTCCAGTCGTCTTGTATTAGCCATTGGAATGAAGCAGTGCCATCTCAGGAGAAGTGTTGTTAGGAATTGCGCAACCCTTGCTTCACAATTACACGCGCATCCAGCCCTTTTCAGGGGTGCCCATAGTCTCTCTAGACTGAACGGAGGGCATTGCATAATTGCATCATCATCATCATCATCATCATTATTATTATTATTATTATTATTATTATTATTATTATTATTATTATTATTATTATTATTATTATTATTATTATTATTATTATACTCTTTGTTCTTTTTATTATTATTATTATTATTATTATTATTATTATTATTATTGTTCTTCTTCTTCTTCTTCTTCTTCTTCTTCTTATTATTATTATATCATATTTTTCAAACACTTACATTATTAATAAAAATGTGTGCATAGAAAATTGTATTTTTATAAGTAAATATTGTTTTTTTTATTAATACATTAAAGCAAAAACAATGTGTGGAAACATTACACAAAATCATTAATAAAATGTATAATTATAGCATATTTTTCAAACACGTATATCATTAATTACATGTATTTGTTAATGTAAACATCGTTATATGTTTATCAATACATTAAACTTAAAATTAATTTTAGAAAAAAATTTGTTTAATTATTAATAAAATTTATTATGATTATAGCATATTTTTTAAACACTGAAATAATTTATAAAATGTATTTTTATAAGTAAATATTATTTGTTTATAAATGTATTTAACCGGGAAACAATTTGTGAAAATGATTAAAAACATATTAATAAAATGCATGATTTTCATAGCATATTTTTTCAAACACTGTATGTATTTATAAAATGTATTTTTTATAAGTATATATTATTTGTTTATTAATGTATTAAACCAAAATAAATGTGTGAAAATTATTAATAAATACTTTTAATAAAATGTGTTTTAAAGTAAATATTATTTATTTATTAATACATTAAACCCGAAGAACAATTTGCTTAAACAGATAACAAAACAAATTAATAACATTTATTATTATAGCATTTTGTATATACTCCAAACGCTTAAATTATTAATAAAATGTATTCTTATCATAGCAATTTTTTTAATTTACGTCGTCCCTTGGACGTTAGTCACAAAGTCAGGTGCGGGTTTTCATGAAAGTGTTTTTGTGGAACGAACACTATTCGAACACGGCACACCCATGGCCTGAGTCTGCGTCGTTAACTACATAGCCATCGTAAAATTATTATCATAGCAATTTAAACTTTTCATAAAAATTAAAACATTCTGAATAATTGCTTAAACTATAATCCGAAGGAACACTTTCTATATTGCACCGTTTTTTCATTTCGCTTCAAACAGCCGCGTTGAAACAGCAAGCACAAAAACAGAATCGCCAAGTGATCATAACCGGAAAAAGAGTTATTTTATTTATTTGTTATTGGTAATAGGGGTGGGACTTAATGGGTGAACATTTCAGATTCATTCGAGTAGTATTTTCTTGTGTTCATGTATACATAAATAACACTAAATAATCAAACATTTTGAGAATTTTGAAAATTCAGAAGGTGCAGGCCAAAAATAGCCGTTAGGGATCCACGGGACTCAAAATCCATCATTTTTCGGTGAAAAAGTGGTTTCATGCGACATTGCAGGTCCTAAAACATCCTCAAAAGCAATGAATGGATATAGATGGTTAAATCTGATATAGCACTTAAATTTTCAGGCTGTTAAAGGGTTTTCATGAATGTAAAATAGCCTAAAACTAGTGGCCTGCACCTTCTGAATTTTTTGTGGCTTAATCTTTCTGTGGAGTGATTTTCAGCGAATTATAGACCGCTGCACAGATTAGAAAAATCGTTAAATTAAGTATTCAGAAAAAAAATTCACAAATAATCAATTAGTAGAAATTTAAAATTTTTGTCGAAAACCAAAAGTGTGAAGCATTTTCCGCAAAAACCGAACTTTCTAAATGAACAAATAATTCATATAATTTGGGTATTGTTTTTAGTGTTTTAAAAAATTGATTTATATTTTAAATTCTAAATAAACCGATCATATTTACATAAAAATAAATATTAGCTTTTTTATTATCACACATAATAACATTTAAGCCATAAATAAGTGTACAGTCGGAAATATAGGAAAGTATTATGATTATATATTTTAGTAATAACAAAATTTCAGTAATCAGAAGTGAACCAAAAGTCGAAAATAAACAAAAAGTATTATGATTATATATTTTAGTAATAACAAAATTTCAGTAATCAGAAGTGAACCAAAAGTCGAAAATAAACAAAAAGTATTATGATTATATATTTTAGTAATAACAAAATTTCAGTAATCAGAAGTGAACCAAAAGTCGAAAATAAACAAAAAGTATTATGATTATATATTTTAGTAATAACAAAATTTCAGTAATCAGAAGTGAACCAAAAGTCGAAAATAAACAAAAAGTATAATGATAATATACTTTAGTAATAACAAAATTTCAGTAATCAGAAGTGAACCAAAAGTCGAAAATAAACAAAAAGTATCATGATAATATACTTTAGTAATAACAAAATTTCAGTAATCAGAAGTGAACCAAAAGTCGAAAATAAACAAAAAGTATAATGATAATATACTTTAGTAATAACAAAATTTCAGTGATCAGAAGTGAACCAAAAGTCGAAAATAAACAAAAAGTATCATGATAATATACTTTAGTAATAACAAAATTTCAGTAATCAGAAGTGAACCAAAAGTCGAAAATAAATAAAAAGTATTATGATTATATATTTTAGTAATAACAAAATTTCAGTAATCAGAAGTGAACCAAAAGTCGAAAATAAACAAAAAGTATAATGATAATATACTTTAGTAATAACAAAATTTCAGTGATCAGAAGTGAACCAAAAGTCGAAAATAAACAAAAAGTATCATGATAATATACTTTAGTAATAACAAAATTTCAGTGATCAGAAGTGAACCAAAAGTTGAAAATAAACAAAAAGTATCATGATAATATACTTTAGTAATAGAAAAATTTCAGTAATCAGAAGTGAACCAAAAGTCGAAAATAAATAAAAAGTATCATGATTATATACTTTAGTAATAACAAAATTTCAGTAATCAGAAGTGAACCAAAAGTCGAAAATAAACAAAAAGTATTATGATTATATATTTTAGTAATAACAAAATTTCAGTAATCAGAAGTGAACCAAAAGTCGAAAATAAACAAAAAGTATCATGATAATATACTTTAGTAATAACAAAATTTCAGTAATCAGAAGTGAACCAAAAGTCGAAAATAAACAAAAAGTATTATGATTATATACTTTAGTAATAACAAAATTTCAGTAATCAGAAGTGAACCAAAAGTCGAAAATAAACAAAAAGTATCATGATAATATACTTTAGTAATAGAAAAATTTCAGTAATCAGAAGTGAACCAAAAGTCGAAAATAAATAAAAAGTATCATGATTATATACTTTAGTAATAACAAAATTTCAGTAATCAGAAGTGAACCAAAAGTCGAAAATAAACAAAAAGTATTATGATTATATATTTTAGTAATAACAAAATTTCAGTAATCAGAAGTGAACCAAAAGTCGAAAATAAACAAAAAGTATCATGATAATATACTTTAGTAATAGAAAAATTTCAGTAATCAGAAGTGAACCAAAAGTCGAAAATAAATAAAAAGTATCATGATTATATACTTTAGTAATAACAAAATTTCAGTAATCAGAAGTGAACCAAAAGTCGAAAATAAATAAAAAGTATCATGATTATATACTTTAGTAATAACAAAATTTCAGTAATCAGAAGTGAACCAAAAGTCGAAAATAAATAAAAAATATCATGATTATATACTTTAGTAATGACAAAATTTCAGTAATCAGAAGTGAACCAAAAGTCGAAAATAAATAAAAAGTATCATGATTATATACTTTAGTAATAACAAAATTTCAGTAATCAGAAGTGAACCAAAAGTCGAAAATAAACAAAAAGTATCATGATAATATACTTTAGTAATAGAAAAATTTCAGTAATCAGAAGTGAACCAAAAGTCGAAAATAAATAAAAAGTATCATGATTATATACTTTAGTAATAACAAAATTTCAGTAAATCAGAAGTGAACCAAAAGTCGAAAATAAATAAAAAGTATCATGATTATATACTTTAGTAATAACAAAATTTCAGTAATCAGAAGTGAACCAAAAGTCGAAAATAAATAAAAAGTATCATGATTATATACTTTAGTAATAACAAAATTTCAGTAATCAGAAGTGAACCAAAAGTCGAAAATAAACAAAAAGTATCATGATTATATATTTTAGTAATAACAAAATTTCAGTAATCAGAAGTGAACCAAAAGTCGAAAATAAACAAAAAGTATTATGATTATATACTTTAGTAATAACAAAATCTCAGTAATCAGAAGTGAACCAAAAGTCGAAAATAAAGAAAAAGTATCATGATTATATACTTTAGTAAAAACAAAATCTCAGTAATCAGAAGTGAACCAAAAGTCGAAAATAAAGAAAAAGTATTATGATTATATACTTTAGTAATAACAAAATCTCAGTAATCAGAAGTGAACCAAAAGTCGAAAATCAACAAAAAGTATCATGATAATATACTTTAGTAATATCCAAATTTCAGTAATCAGAAGTGAACCAGAAGTCGAAAATAAACAAAAGGTATTATGATTATATACTTTAGTAATAACTAAATTTCTAGTAATCAGAAGTGAATCAGACGTCGAAAATAAACAAAAAGTGTCATGATAATATACTTTAGTAATAGCCAAATTTCAGTAATCAAAAGTGAACCAAAAGTCGAAAATAAACAAAAAGTATCATGATAATATACTTTTGTGATAACAAAATTTCAGAAATCAGAAGTGAACCAAAAGTCGAAAATAAAGAAAAAGTATCATGATAATATACTTTAGTAATAACAAAATTTCAGTAATCAGACGTGAACCAAAAGTTTAAAATAAATAAAATGTATTATGATAACATACTTTAGTGATAGCAAAATTTTAATAATCAGAAGTGAACTGGAAGTCGAAAATATAGGAAATTATTATGATAATATACTTTAGGTATGACAAAATAGTTCTTACAAAAAGTCGAATTCGTTTCAGTATTTGAAATAAAAAAAACCTTTCTTACATTTTCAAGTATACAGGAAATAATTGTTTTGTTAGGAACCAATTTTATGTTTGTGAGTCGGGGTTTTTTATCTGGAAGATAATCAGAATAACATACTTATATGGAAGAGTAATACGTTTAACCGAATCTGAATGAAATAGAAATGCTACATAAACAAAAAGAGATCAGCATTCTCCCATGAAATCATAGCATATATTAAAATGCAAAGACGCAAATAAATACAAAGGAAATTGCTACTAATTAGAAAAACATAAAAATCAACAATTTACATAAAAGAAAATGACAATAAAGCAGTAAGTGTTTTTTTCCTGTTTCAGGAACCATATTTTCATTTTCTGTGGTTGCCTTTCAGTTGCTGTCGTAACTCGTTACACATTATTTTTTAATTATGAGGTGAAATTAAAATAGGATTTTGATTGCGGTTCGGGCATTCTTGACAGATAATTATGAGGCGAAACTATATATATATATATATATATATATATATATATATATATGTAGTTTTCTTTGCGGAAACATAGGAACAAAATGAAGGTTGTACAATGGGTTTTATTTACTCCTCCCCAGGAGTTAGGCACAAGGCCAGTTTTATCTTACTCCCACAAGTAAGATGTGACCCAAGATCGGGTCGGGAAAGTGGGGTTTGAAAAGCCAGCGCTCGAGAGGTGAGCACTCTGGCCATTAAAAATTGCCTGGGCAGCCCCGTCAGCATTCCCCGGTAGGGGCGCTTCAGACAGTAAGCAAGAAACTTACTCCTCCCCAAAGAGGGGAGGCGAAGCCTGGGAGGGTGCACCTCCTAGAACTGTTGTACAATGGGTTGATTAATGTTGAAAGACGAAATAACATTTGCCGGGAGATCCTCGACTCGTTTACCGCAGGCCTGATACCGAGCGCAGGATCGACATCTTGTCTTTTTAAAATTAAGACTGTAATTAAATTGTTCTGTTCATCATGTGGTTCAGTTCTCGCGTCAAGACGATTCATCGCGTATGAATATCAGTGAGCGTTGACGTGTTGCTTGTTCACACGATGAAAAAGCGATGGTTATAATAATAGCCACACCGAATCACAATCTCACCGTCGTTATCAAATAGTTCGCTCATGCAACTGCTACACTTTTAATTTTTTTAAATCCGGCTTTTTTAAATATCATTATTCAGAAGGGACACACTGCTATGTTGCACCGGCGTAGAATTCGCAGAAAAAAAAACACTCCGCAGAAAACGGAAGCCACAAACAAGAGAAAATGGCCCGAATTACCTATTTATTTATTTATTTTGACAGTCATTCTAGAAAAAGTCTATTTCCGGTAATTCTAGTCAAAGACCTACTTTTTTGGCGGAAGGATCTATTGTTTTTTTTTGTTGTTTAAATATCGGTGCCCAAAGCACGTGTCATCAATGAAGTGCTGGAAGAATTCCTATCCTAAAACAAAACAAAAAAGTACCTCTTTGTGTCTCGGTTCGTTTTCGTATGACCTTTTCGTCGATTCAACCCTAATGTCCCACAGCTACGTTATCCGTGTAAAGGCTATTTTGCGAATGGGTCACCCGCGACATTTTCGATCGAGAATAGGTATGGGCTGGAAGTAAATATTTAGAAAGGCGACAACTGTCTGTTCTTTCAGGGAAAACAGATGACTTTTATTTTTTGTAATCGCATCCGGGTTTCTTTTTTAGAGGATGGGAGGGGGGTTAGATTTAAAAATTAAAGAAATTTCACTTCATCTTTTAAAACATTTTTTTACTTGAATTAAATATGACGTCACGCCAAAGCAATAATTATTTTGTTAAAGTAATGTTGTAAGCTACATTTTTTTTTATCGAAATTGATCCAGACAAGGCATGACGCCACTTGATGTAAGGAGTAAACAAGAACGAATGATGATTAGCGTAAAGATAGGAGATGCCTATACGTCTTAGTCGTCAAAAGACCAAGGCTATAAGTAGGAGTAAAACAGTCAGCAGGAAGAGAGTTCCACAAGTCTGCGGTTCTTGGAAAGAAGCTACTGGAATAGGAAGCTGTATTACATATATATTCTTTTATGGAAATCGCTTCAGACAAGGCATGAAGCCACTTGATGTAAAGAGCTAACAAAGAACGAAATATGATTATCGTAAAGACAGGAGATGCCTATTGACCTTAGTCTTTAAAAGACCAAGGCTATAGGTATACAGTAAGCAGGAAGAGAGTTCCACAAGCCTGCTGTTATTAAAAAAGAAGCTACTGGATAAGAATCGATGAAGTCCACTAGACCAACAAGTCAATCGAGCTGGAACAAAGGAAGCAGAGAATATATAAGAGAATTATGAAGAACACATTCAAGTTTTTTACTAGAATTAAAATATGACGTCAGGCCAAAGCTATAATTATGTTGTTAAGATAATGTGTTAAGCTCCCTATTTCATGGAAATCGCTCCGGACAAGGCATGAAGCAACTTGGTGTACGGAACTAAATAGAACGAAATATGATAATCGCAAAGACAGGAGATGCCTATTGACCATATTCTTGAAAAGACGAATGCTTTTGATAGGAGGAAAACATTCAACATAAAGAGAGTTCCACAATCGTGCAGTTCCTGGGAAGAAGCTACTGGAATAAGAAGCTTTATTACAATTTGGTATCAAAACAGCAAATTGATGAAAACCAATAGACCAATGAGTCAAACGAGCTCGAACAATAGAAACAGGGACAGATAAGATAATTTAGAAGAACACATGCTATGATAGTATTTATAGAAAAGACTGAGACTAGCAACATCACGTCTGTTAAAGAGAGGGGGCAGAAAAGAAAGCTGGGACTAATCAAATTACAATGACAATAGTACTCCATACCTGGTCTGATAGTAGATTTGTAGAGATAGAGAGAACCGACTTTACAAGAAGCAGAAAGAGCAATGGATCTAATGTGCGAACTTCAAGAAAGATTTGATGTGAAAGAAAGACCAAGGTTTTTCAGAGGCGATTTCTTTTCAAAGAACAGAGACATCTGTGAGAATCTCACAAAATCATCAGAAAAATTCACAAAGAGTAAAAAGTTCTTGGATTAAAGTGTCTTGAAAAACATAATAATTGATGTAACTTTAGAAAGTAAAAAAAATTACCATCAAGTGAATTAGAATTATATAAATAAATTATAGAACTTATTAACTATTTTAAGAAATATTACTGAATAAAAATGTCCGCACAATCTTTTAGGATGTACTAGCTTTGAACGAAAAATTCAAAATGGCGCATTAGTGGGTTAGTCCACGTGTGAGTTTGCTCTTTTTCTTTATTTTTAGTTTGGTTTCACCCAAAAATGAACCACTGTATAGTGTAGGTTTTTTCAAGACACTTTAATCCAAGAACTTTTTACTCTTTGTGAATTTTTCTGATGATTTTGTGATGTTGCAGAGACGATATTGACATAAAAAGGTTGTTTGGCACAAGACAAGTGAAACGGACCGTAAAAATATATCTCACAGAAATGTTAGGTTTTTTGGAAATGTGAAAAAATAAAAATAATAAAAAGAAAACCATGGGTATGTGAATATCATATGAACTGACTTATATTTGCTCTGTTATCACTAATCAGTAATTGGCAATCATCGAGCTGAATCTTTTAAGGAGGCTGCAAAGTAAAAGGGCACTGATAATATATGCTAATACATATATTGTCATTATTAATTATGTATATATATATATACATATATATATATATATATACATATATATATATATATATTATAGAAAATATAATCTTTTATGTATCAATTTTAAGTATTTACTTTAACAGTGAATAGAGCTAAGAATCGTAGGCTACAATGCCTGACGATTCCCCACGAGGATGAAATGCGGAAGCCTCTGTGTAGCTTAATTGCCATAAATATATTTTCATAACTTACTATATATATATATATATATATATATATATATATATATATATATATATATATGTGTGTGTATGTGTGTGTGTGTGTGTATAAGGGGGCTTATATAGTCATCTCCAGACAGACTGTTTCGCTGTACCACAGCTTTCCAGTGCGGCTAGACAGGCTCCGCTCTTAAGATAAGGATCGAACCTTTAACATTCTAGTTGACAAATTTCTAAAACAAAATCTATTTATAAGAATTAACGTCGAAATAAATAAATAAGAAGCGCGTGAATGCATCAGAATATTATGCAAAGATAAGAAGTTGTTTAATGTTTTTCCGGAAGTAAAAAAGAAAACTTTTAAGAGAAATTGTAATAATAATACAATTATAATTCATTGTAACGAGAGAATTGCATTTGACACTTCCGGTTAATCTGAATAAGTTGTACCGTTTGAACAATGCTCTTTAAGCACAAAAATCAATAGTGTTTACAAATGTTCGCCCATGTTATTTATAAACATCATTAGAAAACAGCATCGTATATACTGTATTATTTTTTTTGGGGGGGGGCGTCTTCTTTCCTTGACATCTGATAACTTCTCATGTATACATGAAGGGGGGAATGTGCTCAGGATAGCAAATGGGGTCTCAGCATTAAGTCAAATAAAGATAATTCTATATATAATTTAAATGTACCAAGTTTTATGAGGTACTTCACGTAGTTTGAAAAATAATTACCGGAGTGACGAGGGCCACCTATATTAATAATTTAAAAATCACCGTTAAGAAAAGCATTAAGAATTGTATATAAATATATATATATGTATATCAGATGAAGTTACTTTACTCTTACATACATTTAAAAAACATAAAAGTCATGTTAAAGATCGGTATCAGTTGTTGGAAACACACAGGGCAGACATAGACGTCACATATGTCACACATCAACCAACTTATATCATATGTCACAAATGTAAAACAAACGTAAAATGAACTAATACAACGTTTAGACACAGTCACACCTGGAATATTACAAAACAACAACCAAATATTCGCCAATGCGAAGTTTTCGTAAGGAATGGGAATCATTATGGAGCTTTGAAGTTGTTTACCACTCTCCAGCTAGATTCGATAAATTCGTAAAAATGCAGGGTGCTCCACTTTACCCCGGTCACTTAATTTTAAGACAAATCTTGCTTCCCATCACACTAGGCATATTCATAAAGACAACAACGAAAACTCCGAATTGGTGGAGTTTTGGTTGGAATTGGAATCATTATGCAGCTTTAAAATTATATACAACTCACTTGCTAGATTCGATAAATATGTAAAATGCAGGGTCGTTTATTTAACCCCGGTCACTTTATTAAAAAAAAAAACATCTTGCTTCCCATCCAAACAATGTAAAAAGGTATACTTATATGTCCTTCTCACTCCAAGCATATCATACACTAGAGTTTTCAAGTGATATGAATATAAATTAGCAAAAAGTGTTTTCGATAGTGAAAAAGTGCGTACCTTGGCATTCACATTTCTTTCTTCATCAGAGTGAAGAGCAGAAAGAATGATGCACTTTCAATGACCATATTAGAAAGACAATTCCTGATGCACAATCCATAATGGAAGCATATAACTCTGGGAAAATCTAAGTTTGGAGAAAATAGGGATAATCATTCGTGACCCACTTCACCCCGGGGTAACCCTAACGATTAATAAATCTGAATGCCTCTTTTTAGGAAGTTGGATTTTCCCTACATTAAAAACCGACTTTTTGTCTAACTCATTCCTGTAGGGAGAAAACTACATTAGAACTACTAAATCTTAAATTCTTTAAAGAATGGCTAAGTAAAAGAAAGAAAGTCACACGAATCAGCATCATGACGTCATTGTAAATGTATTTTCATCATGACGTCAAAAGTAAATGTATTTTCTTTTCCGGCAGATAAAGAATTGTTTCGGACTTTGACACGTTTTGTTAAACAGTACTACGAAAATTGGGAGAAAACAGAACTAACCATTCGTGGCCCATTTCCCCCAAGTGGCTCATTTTACCACAATGGTCCATTTAACCCCAGTGGCCCACTTCACCCCATGTGGTTTTTTTTCAGAGTGTAGAGTAGAAAGAATGGACACAGCAAACTCAGTTGGGAGAAAATAGATGTAATCATTCGTGGGCCATCCCCCCCCCGCCTTAAGTGGCCCATATTATCCCTATTGCCCATGTATCCCAAGTCACCCACTAAACCCCGGGTTACCCTATTTTTTAGAAACGGGATAACGTCAGTACTACAAAATATAGCAAGGTATGTCAAAATGCTTAATAATCACACCCCCAAAAAATTCAACAGATAAAGAAAATTTCAAACATACAACATATTTTTCTATGAATTTGATAAAGAAAATATTTCTGCACAAGTAAATTTATTGTTTGTTTGTATTTAAATTATTTGTTTGAATTTCATTTGTTTTATTTTATGTGATTTATCGTTTGTTTTTATTTAAACTTATTTATTGTTTATTTACATGTTTACAATTATTCATCGTTTGTTTTTGAATTGTTTGATTATTCAATTGTTTTTTTCCCCAAATTCATAGTTTTTGCAGTATTTGATTGTATTCTGATTAAAAAGAAAATATCTAAGAAAATATTGTTGGTGAGAACGTATGTTTATATATATTCTAAGAAACAATATTTTCTACACAACAAATATTAGGTTGATATTATTGTAACTTTAAACAATTATTGTGAATTCTTGACTTTTGTAAAATTTATATTGAATAATGATCAGTTTTAGTATAAATCGAATCGTGTTCCTTTCTTTTCTTTTTTTTAAATGTAATTTTTTAATGCATTTTTTAAAGCTCTTATTCATTAGGTATGTGCACATATTAGACGTCATATTATTTCTGCATTTTTTTGCAGAAATATTAAATAAAACAATGTGTTATTAAAGAATAATATTCGAGAAATTTACTTTTCGTAATATATGAGAAATATGTTTTAAAAGATGTTTTTATTGTTAACACTTACGATGCTTTATTTTTTATTTAAAAAAAATACATTCATGCGTTTTTTCAGTACCCTGTGATATAACTTTAGTGAAGCTGTTTTTTGGTTACACGAAATAATACATTTGCATAAACTTTCTGATATAGTAATTAGTTTGTTATATTTCATGATTATTGTTTAATAAATATTGAAAATTTCATTAAAATTGGTTGATTTCCTGAATTTTGATGAATTTAAAAATCCATGAAGGGAAGCGTAAAAATGTTTTGACATTTTCGAGATAGGTCATTCATTTTGCTCATAGTCTGACTGTTCGACAGATCTCATTTTGACACTTTATAGCATGACGTCATTTTCCAGTGCACCGGCCTACTTATTAAACGGTCAAGGCCCACTGGTTCGAAGATTGACGGGAAGCCAACGATTTTATTTAGACAAAAAAGTTACATAAATATCATTGTTTTTTTTTTTTTAACAAAACAAAACAATGATAATATAGTGAATCTTTCGTCTTAGTCATGAAGTCCGAATCTTTTTGTATGAGAGGGGGATCGATAGTCATCCAATTTTGTAAAAACACGTTTGGGCTTACCCTGCGCTAAACACTATGACCAAAATATTACATTCACTCTATGGGTTGATTCTCCTAATTTGTTTTTGAAAAAAAAAAATTTACAAAAAAATTCATCGTGGGGGGGGGGGGGTATACTATTTATCATTTGTTCTGCAAAAGAATATATAGGTTAGTAGTGTCCTCCCAACCGTCTACTAAGTGATAGACCGCCTACTGCTTTCCGAGTAATCCGAAAACAAGTAGGTCGGTCTCTAAATGGCAGTGGAATATGTGGGATGTTAATATATATATATATATATATATATATATATATATATATATATATATATATATATATGAGTAGTAAGTGTATTTTGCAAGCCAGTCGACATGTGATCAAATTTCCTGATGTGTGCATGTTGGTTTCAGAACATTTTATTAATTAATTATTCTTTGCCTACCCATTTTCTTTCTCAATATTTAATTTGACTATCCTTGTTTGTATTAGAATCGCCAATTTGTCTTGTTACTTAATTTAAAAGAAGATGTTTTTTTTATTTAGAAAATGAGAATTATAAACTTGACTAATAAAGAAATTCCATTTCTTTTAAATTAGCGTCTAAAGGTGGATTGGGAATATGACTTAGAAAATTTGACAAAATAGCAGAGAACATCGTCTTTTAAACAGAGAAAAAAACATTGTAAAATAAAACACTTGTTATTTATTAAATGACATTTTCTTCAGAAAACTACCTAGCTAATAGTTGATAATATATTGCAAATGTTATTCTAACTTTTGTTTCAAGGCACAACTTGTAACTATGACTATATCTTTCGACCAGTAATATAAGTGCCCACGTGTGTCGTAAGGAAAAGAAGAACGAGACGAATAACAGTGATCAAACGAAGAGAGCGAACCGGTGTGTCAGACGGTGTCATATCGTATAATTCAAACCGTCGTTTAATTGCGGTTTAGAAGAAGATAAAGTAAAGAAAAAAAAAGGGGATTTTAATCTAAAATAAACAAATAGATAGTAAGATTTATAGATAATTAAATCACCAAGTTAGATAGATAGGTAGATAGATATATAGATATGTAAGTAAGTAGATAGATAAGTACGTAGGTAGCTAGTTTAATAGATACGTAGGTAGGTAGGCTCGATGAAGTTGTATTACAAGATTCAGAGCATATGTACTTTATAGATGGATTCAAATGAACACAAGAAAAATAAATCCCAAATCATATTTTTTTATTTTCATATTTCGGCAAATACCTGTATTTCTTTATAAAAATAATCAATCAAATAAGTGGTTTTATTTTTTTGGTACTTCTGCAGTTTACAGACTGTGCTGAAATAATAACGTTATTATTTAGAAAGCCATTCTTAACATGAGGAAAAGGCTTTGTTAACTATTCTGTACTTTTACACAATAATTTATTAAATAAATTAATAAATTTGTAAAACTAACACTTCCGTCGGAAGTTATCATTTTTTTACTGAAATACTCACCATTTATTAAGGCCCAAAAATCACTCGAGGATAATGGTTAGGGAACAGTGATATAACACCGTGATGCTAAGTTACAATGGTTAAAATTGGTTAGAATTTGATTATTTAAGAGGACGGTTCAAAAAGAATTTGTTCACATTGGACTTAAAAACGACTATGTTGTAGTCAGCTGAGAAGCAGCCTTGCGGTACCGTTTCACGCGCGTGTAGTTCTCGGTAAGAAACTTTGCTCATGGAAGTTTCGTTTAGTTAAAACTAAACGAAACTTCCATGAGCAAAGTTTCACAGCACACAGAGAGTGGAAGAGACATTATTGACAGTGGTTCTAGCTAGACGAGTTTTTGTCGTGAATGTTTTACAGGGTTGGCCGTAGATTGAAGCTCAGTCGAGCATTTGTCATGAAAATAACGATAGAGTAGAGAAAGACTAGCAATGTCTTTTCTGTGAGAAAGTGGCGATAGGAAAGAGAAGAAAGCACCCCACTAGATTGCAAATAGATTTTGTACTCTGTCAAAACAGGAAATGATGCTCTGATCAGCAATCCCCAGATGTGGCAACAGTACTTAATCTTAGCACCTATTTGGTACTTAAACAGGTAAAGGATTGCGTCAGGAGTGACATACTTTTGGGAGCAGTAAAATGATCCAACCATTTATCCAGTGACCGTGACAACGGTTTTGATGTGAGTCTTCCATTTCAGGACTGGCGTGAAGGTTGTAAAAGCAGTGGCCTTCTTTAAGACGAGAGCCATCCATTTCAAGTGGGGCCAACTGGGAATCAGAGCGTTGGTGATTAAAAGGAAAAAAACTTGGTTTTGGAAGTATTAAAAGTAATCAGCCACCTTTTCCCCATTGCTGTAAATGTTTTACAGTGTAGAACCACAGATTGGAGCTCAGTCGAGCACCTACCATGAAAGTAGCAATAGAGCGGAGAAGAACTAGCAGCATCTCTTCTGTGAGAAAGTGGCTGTAGAAAAGAGTAGAGGGCATCCCCCACTAGATTGCCAATTAGGTTTTTGTACTCTGTCAAGGCAGGAAAGAGTGCTCTGAGCGGCACCTCCCCAAATGTAACAACAGTACTCCATCTTAGGACGTAGTAGGCTCTCTTCAGGCAGGGTCGACTATGGGTGACGCATCCTTAGCCTATTTGTCCTATATGTCTATTCGGTAAGAGACAAATGTGGGAGGACGCAAAGATCACAAACATGTGTGGTCTCTGGATTGTTGGCATTAATGCTCTCCTTTCTGCGTGCGCGCGTTACTGCAGCAACGTTTATCAGCTCCCCCTTCTTTCAGATGTTGGTTCAGGGTTAGGGCTAGGGTGAGGCTTAGGGTTTGGGCTAGGGTTCATTGTCGCGCCTCATGATATCTTTGTATCGGAGAGGTGTATATATAACAAACAAAGATATTATTCAAAATTGAACGTATTAATTGTTTATTTTTCGGATTTTTTTAGATGAGGGTTGATAATTCATAGAATTTTGTATATTTGGACTACTGTTCTCATCTTGGGTGTTTTTATCACAACGTTTTGTCCGATGTAACCTACGACCTTCTTCAGGTTTACCTTGTCAAACTCGGGAATCTTTCTGGCGAACTTGGAAATCTGGACGGAATTTCGAACGGAACCCTTTATTAAATCCACGGGGGTAGCATGCTCTCGTTCCATCTGCTATGACTGGGAAGAAGTCTTCAGTAATTCGCAATTCTTCGTATCGCCAGCACTGAGGATTGAACCTTCAATCTTAGAACTCAATTGTACTAAGTACTATATCCACTGCGCCGAGTTCGACAGAAAGATTTCTGAGTTCGACAAGGTACACCTGAAGAAGGTCGGAGGTTACATCGGCCGAAACGTTGTGATAAAAACACCCAAGATAAAAACAGTAGACCGATCACACCAAAGTTTACTAATTGTTTATTGTATCTTGTATGTTTAACAGAAAGAGTTATACTACCTTACATCCGGACATTTCGAAAACAATATTTTTCTCATCATAGGGAAAACATATTGTGATATAATGAGATGTTTCAAATACTATTTGAAATATTAATTGAAAAAAGAATTTTCAAGAGTACGACAAAGATAGGATACAGAGACATATTTAAACAACTTTTTTTTATCCGGAACATGGTGTGTGTATGGGAGGGGGCATCACGCCTTTATCTCACGTCTCACAGCATCTCTGTATTGGAGTTGGGTGCGGCCAATGAACCTCTCCCCAAATGCCAGCTCTCCATACAGGATGCCCTTTAGAATGCGCCCATCCTCCATCAGGTGGACATGGCGCAACAAGCGCAGTCTGCGTTGCTTGAAGAGGGTGAGCATGTGGGGAAGGTTTGTGCGAGATAGAACCTCTGTGTTGGACACCTTATCCTGCCAAAATATGCCAATGATGCGGCGGAGGCTTCACAGGTGGAAGGTGTTGAGTCGCAGCTCCTGTTTGGCGTATGTGGTCCATGACTCGCTGCCGTACAGCAGTGTGTTGATGACGCAGGTGTTGTAAGGCTGCCATCTTAGTCGTCACTGTCAACTTGGGTTGAAGCGAGCAAGTCTTATAACTGCTTTCCCGATACTCTTATCGATGTCAGTGTCAAGGGAGAGGTTGTAGGTTATTTTTTATTTCTTATTTTTAATTTCTAATTTATTGTTTTATTAAAAAAAATTTTGTATTTATCTACCTCTCACAGCGGTACGATGTGACACAGGGTTGGGAAAGTGGGATTGAAAAGCCAGCGGCCCACGGGAAAAGCATTCTCGCCTACAAAGAATTCCTGGGCAACCCCGTCGGTATTCCCCGGTAGGGGCGGCTCAGGCGATTAGCAATAAACTAATTCCTTCTCAAAGGGTGAGAAGGTAAACCCTGGGAGGGTGCACTTCCTAGAACTGCACAGGACAATACCTCGGACCGGCGGAATCAAGGCCCGAATGTCAAGACGGTACAGCATATATCTAAACAGATGCTACCCTCTGATCTTTGCCAAAAGGCCAAATGGTCGGTTATAGTATAGACAAGGTACGTGAACTGGTGAACGATATTGAGTTCATAGTGACGGCAGATGGTACATCGGTGTCTTGACTTATTACGCTGATGGTAAGCCCCAAATCTTTGCAGGCCTGTGAGAAACGGTCCATCAGTGCCTGCAGTTTTTTCTGTGTGTATGTTGCAACTGCTGCATCGTTAGTAAACATCATGTCTCTGATGAGAATTTCGCATACCTTTGTTCTAGCTCTGAGGCGGGCAACGACGTACTTGCCTCTTGTAGAGAATGTTTTCAGCGTCGCTACTTAAATGGACACATCTTATATTAGATGATTCTATTCCTCTAAGAAGCTCTGTCCATTTGTCAGTCTGTCACGCTCAAGTTTGAAATATTATTTTCGTTAGTTTAATGGGCTGAAGTATGAAATACCTCTCCTTTTCAATTTTCTTATCTCTTTTTTTTTGCTGGTTATGAGCCATCTTACCGGGTGCTTGACATTCACCCGCTATTTGAGAGACTTCAACTGAGATATTTTTTACAAGATACTAACCGTCCCTTATAGCGCAATTGTTTTTGTTTTACATCTCTCTTGCACTTGGTTCACCGGGTATATTCGCCAGGTAGTTTGGGAAATACTTTTTCATGAGTCCGGTTGCTCCTATAATCACTGGAATGATAGAGATCTTCATAATAAAAAAACTCACACCCTTTTTCTCAGTGGCCCCTTACGTGTACAGTGGCGGTCTGCCTTGTTTGGGGTGAACTACGTTAAAAAAAACAAAAAAAACTCTTACCCTTTTTCTCAGTAGCCCCTTACGCATACAGTCTGCGTCTACGTCTGCCTTGTTTGGGGTGAACTATGTTAAAAACATTTTTTTTTTTAAAGATTCTAGTTTCTTTTCATGTCGCACATAAGACCTTGGTATTTCGTAATCTTTACCCTTTCAGCTCTGTTTAATCCTGCATCATTCGGGACACTGACTTCAACTAGGGTTGCTACTTTTTCACTCTTGTCCCATATCAGTATGCCAAGTTTAACAGTTCCGTTTTCTAGGTATGTAGCTGTAGGGATTGCATAGTCATAGTCGATGATGTATGACTTATTCTAAACAGTTCTTTCTTCAAAGGAGAGGGAGGGTTAATTGACAAATAAAACTTATTAAAATTATAACAAAAAATAATTTAAAATAAAATGATTAAAAAAATAAATGATATGAATATTCATTCCGTTATATGCAGGGAATTTCGTATTTCGTCGGTGTGTCCGGCTAAATGTCAGGAACTACACAAGGTACACTCACAAACCATACATTATCGGACACATACGGTAATTGTATAATCGCCAGTTGCCATAGCAGCATTGGTTCGTCGAAGCATCATTCTGTAAACCTACTGACAGACTTGAACGGTCAGACTCTTTTTGTTGGCATGGAGTATGGTTAGCTCGGTCCTAGGAGGTTCATCCTACCAAGCATTACCTCCTCCTTCGGGGGGGGGGGGCGTTTACTTTATAAGTTTCCATATGGTCTCTATCAATTCGCTGTTTTGATACCTCATTGTAATACAGCTTCTTATTCCAGTATGGCAGGTTTAACAGCTTCATTTTCTATGTATGTAGCTGTAGGAATTGCATAGTCACTGTGGATGGTGTTCTTTCGGGTATATGTTCCCAGAACTTGCTGCCAACCGAGATATCTTTTTAAGATTCTAACCGTTCCTTTAATCGCAATTGTTTGTATCTCTCTTGCACTTGGTTCACTCCCAAGTAGTTTTTGAAATTGTCTATACTTCTGCCAGATATTCACCTGCTATTTCAGAGACTCCCACCGAGATACTTTTTAAAGATTCTAACCGTTCCTTTAAGCGCACTTGTTTGTATTTCTCTAGCACTTTGTTCACCGGGTATCTTCCGCGGATAAGTTTTATATTCTTTATACTTCTGCCAGATATTCACCTGCTATTTCAGAGACGCCAACAGAGAGATTTTTTAAAGATTGTAACCGTCTCTTTAAGTGCAATTGTATGTATCTCTCTTGCACTTGGTTCACTGGGTATATTCGCCAAGTAGTTTTTGACATTATTTTTCATGAGTTCAGTTCCTCCTATGATTACTAGAATGATCGAGATGTCGTACATAAGACCTTGGTATTTAGTTATCTTCTCCCTCTTCACTCTGTTCAAGCCAGCATTATTAGGGACACTGACTTCAACTAGGATTGCTACTTTCTCCCTCTTGTCTCATATAGCTATGTAAGGTTTACCAGCCGCGTTTTCTAGGTCTGTAGCTGTACGGATTTGCATAGTCATAGTGAATGGTGTATGACTTTGTTCACCAGGTATGTTCCTGAACCCAAAAAAATGACTAGATTCAATTTATTTATCACAAGAATATTCGTGTGACTGTTATTTTATACTGTTTTTCTTCTTTTTTTTACTTTTTTTACAGACTGATTTTTTTCCTTTTTTTTAATATCTGTTTTCAGACTTTATCTCTTGCTTTTGTTCAATGGCCGACATCATCATCACGACCGCATTCGTTTGATGGCATTTTCTTGTGTCTTTATTATCTACTTCCGCGATACCCTTGATCTTTTGAATTGATATCCTTAAATCTCCCTTTCTCTTCTTCAATGCACCGTCGAGTTAGGGTTAGGGTTAGGGTTAGGGGTAGGGTCACCACTCATTTATAAAAAAAAGACTATCTGCCTGATCATTTATCCTATTCATTCTCTCACAATATTTAACGATTTAACAACCGACCTTAGGGTTAGGTTAGGGTTAGGGTTAATTCAGACAATACTCACCCAACGTCAAACAACCTAACCGCCTTAGACTGTCTTCTAAATGAATTAATGCGAAAGAAAAAGACAATTTCCGCTACCTCTTTTTTTTTCTGGACACATTGAACCAATTCATCTTTTAAATATTGTCGGACACGTGACGTCATCAGGAATTAATTAGATACCAAATCAAATATGATAAAGATTAGACCCCTCCTCCCTTTCCCCTATTCGAGGCCTGTCTAAAATGTATCCGACCTTAGGCCAGAAAAAAATATTTCAAATACGTGACGGGGTTGTGCCCCTAATCCCCTTCAACGTAGGCCCCTTGTGCTTGCACACACTTAGCCCAGCGATCCATCCACTGCCGGAAACACCGCTGGAAGTCTTCTTTTGGAATAGTGTTCATCTCCGCCGTCGCGTTCCGCATTATCTCTTTTTCCGCACCCTCTCAACAACAGCTGCACTTCGATCAGTTTGAACCACTCCCATCGCATCTTCTACAAACACCTGTTGAATCTAACACGACGGTGGAGATGAACACCAGACGAAGAAAGCACGGAAGAAGAAGAAGAAGAAGAAGAAATTTCTTAATATCTTCAAATATTTATCCATGGTGTTTGTTTTACTTTATTTGGTTTTACGGCATATCAACCCTATTCCGGTTATTTTATGCCCGATCAAGTCATGTTATTCTTCAAGTTTTTAATATCTTATTTATTTATGCTTTTTGACTTGCTTATTTCGTTTTACGGCATATCAACACTTTAAAGGTGATTTAACGCTCAAAACAGTCATTTTCTGAAACATTTTACGCCTCAAGTCATTAACATCTTAAAATACTTATTCACGGTGTTAGATGTTGGTGTACGTCATTGTCGTTACTAACAAAACAACACCAGTATGGGGTGCAGTATCCATCGGAACAGATACTACACTTTGATCTTAGCCAAAAGGCCAAGAAGACTTTTAACGGACCTAACCACCTGTGAATGTGGAGGAGAGGACCATACGATGCAACATTGTCTGGTCTACCCTCTACTGTCCAACCGGTGCAGCTTGAAAGATCTTGCAGAGTACAACAATAATGCAAAGAACTGCGGAAAAAGTGTGAAACTGCCGTATGACTACATGTTTCAAAGACATGTAATGAAGAAACAGACTAAAAAAGTTTATAGGTTGCATTGAAGATTGGGTGAGAGACACAAAAAAGACTTGGAAAAATACATAACTTAGAGCACATAAAGACTGATCATCGCTACAAGAGACATCGTCAATATAAATACAAAAAAAAAACAGCGAAACTATGCACAAAAAGACCGGAAAAGAAAAGTGGGCAAAGAAACAGCTATATTGACGATTCATAAGAATGACAAGAGAAGAGAATCACAAATACACCTGGACATGGCTAAGAAAAGGACACTTGAATAGAGAAACAGTATCGCTATTAGGAGCTGCACAGAACAAACCGATTAGAATTAATGCATTCAAGCTAAAATAGATAAAACACACAAAGCAGTAAACGTAGACTCTGTCGACAAAGAGACGAAACAGTAAACCACATAATAAGTGAATGCAGCAAACTAGCCCCAAAAGAATACAAAAACAGACACGACTGCGTGGGGAAAAGCAGTACATTGGGAACTATGCAAACGACTGCATTTTGAACATTCAAACAAATGGTACAGACACAAACCAAAGACAGTACTGGAAAACGAACATCACACAATCATCTGGGACATGGAGGTACAAACAGATAAACTTATCCAAGCAAGTAGACAAGATGTCATTATAATCGACAAGAAGACAAAACTGCCAAATTGTAAATGTTGCCGTCCCAGCAGTTCACAGGGTGAAGATCAAAATTTAAGATGACCCACAAAATGTTCACCCTAATTCCCAGTAACCTCTGACGTCTAAAGTCAATATAATACTAATAATTGTATGAGCAGTTGGAATAGTAAAAAATGAGAGCACTAAGCAGACTTCTACTGGAAGAGTGCGGGGAATACTAAGACTTTAAGAAGGCTTATTGCCACCCAACTCTCAGTTAAAACGAATGCCCGTTCACAGCGAGAAATCAATGCTAATTGAATACTTAAAAATGTACAAGATACCCGATAGGATTATTAATCTCATCAAGAAAGCAATGGAAACATGGAGATTAGAATTGACAGCTAGAGGACAACACCTGACGGAGATCAAAATACAGAGAAGCAGTTTCCGAGGAGACTCTCTATCACCACTACTGTTTATAATAGCCATTATGCCACTCAGCTACATACTCAGGAAAATGTGATGCTGGATACAAGTTCACAGGCACAGAACAAAGAATAAACCATCTGATGTACAAGTTCACATGCACAGAACAAAGAATAAACCATCTGATGTACAAGTTTACGGGCACATAACAAAGAATAAACCATCTGATGTACAAGTTCACAGGCACAGAACAAAGAATAAACCATCTGATGTACAAGTTCACGGGCACAGAACAAAGAATAAACCATCTGATGTACAAGTTCACAGGCACAGAACAAAGAATAAACCATCTCATGTACAATAAATAAACCATCTGAAGCTATTTGCAAAACGTAAACAGGAATTGGAAAAGCTGATAAGTACGACCAGAATCTTCAGTCAGGACATTCAAATAGAATTCGAAATGGAAAAGTGTGCTAGAGATTCAAAAAAGGAAAGCTGGATACGACTGAGTGCATGGAACTACCTAACCAAGAGGAGATGAGGGCGCTAGGTGAACAAGACAGCTATAAATATTTGGGAGTTTTGGAAGCAGACACAATTAATTCAACAGAAATGAAAGAGTAGATTGGAAAATAATAGCTGTGAAGAACAAGAAAGCTCTTAGAAACAAAATTATATAACAGAAACATAATCAAAGGATTAAATAGTTGGGCAGTAACACTAATAAGATACTCTGGACCATTCATAAGCTGGACTCAAGAAGAACTCAGGCACCTTGACCAGAGGACTAGAAAATTAATGACCATGCACAACGCACTACACACCAAAGACGATACGGACAGACTCTACGTGAAGAGAAACGAAGAACGAAGAGGACTGGTAAGTGTAGAAGACTGTGTGGACGACACTAAAAAAGAGCTGGAGAAATACATAAACCAGAACACAGAAAGGCTGATCACCGACCCAAGAGATACCGTCCCAACGAACAACGCAGGAAGCATCTAAACTGGATACAAACAGACAAGAAAAGAAAAGTTGGAAGAAAAACAACTACATGGACGCTTCATAAGACTCACAAGAGAAGAAACCAACGAAAATAGCTGGCCATGGCTAAGAAAAGGAAACTTGAACAGAGAAATGGAATCTTTACTGATGGCTGCACAGAAGAATGTGATTAGGGCAAACTACATTAAAGCTTAAATAGATAAAACCCAGGAAAACAATAAATGAAAACTGTGTGGACAAAGAGACGAAACAGTAAATCATATAATAAGTGAATGTAGCAAACTTGCTCAAAAAGGATACAAGAACAGACATGACTGTATTGGGAAAGTAATACACAAGGAACTGTGCAAACAATTGAATTTCGAATATGCAGACAAATGGTACAGACATAAACCAGAAACAGTACTGGAAAAGGAAAAACACAAAATCCTCAGTGATATGGATATACAAACAAATAAACTGATACAAGCAAGGAGACCTGATGTTATTATAATCGACAAAAAGGAAAAATCTTGTAAAATCGTAGACTTCGCCATTCCAGCAGTCAACAGAGTGAAGATCAAAGACACGGAAAAACGAATCAAATACACAGAACTAGCTAAAGAACTGAAAGGAATATGGAGCATGAAGAAAGTCAGTATAATACCAATAATCGTAGGAGCACTAGGAACAATCCCCCAATAAACTGGAGAAAAGACTGGGAGAAATTAGAATCAAAGGGCCCATCGAAACCATACAAAGGATGGCAATGATCAAAACAGCTGCAATCTTAAGGAAAATCTTTGAATGCGGAAACCAATCCGCATAAGCTACAAAGAGAAACCATTCACAAGGAATTTACAACAGGGAGAAAACAAAACCACATGAAGAACACCACAACACGAACCAAGGAACAGTAACTGCACGAAACATCACTTCATAATCCCTTCCCTCCAATAAATTACACCGGCCTCAGCTATCACCACACAAAAATGAACTAATGAACAGAAATTACAAGAAACACTATAAGCTTTCCCCTTCCCCACCAAAAAAAAATAAAGATTATTTTTTTAATAATAGTGCCGGCCTAGGCTGACACCAGACAAAATATTTGCAGAGGGTCGAGGAGGATGAGAAGACCGACGAGGGACAGCACAAACCAGACCTTCACTGGAAAAGTGCGGAGAATACTGGGACCTTGGGGAGGCTTATTGCCACTCAAATCCCAGAGAAGACCAATGGTCCTTACCAGCGAGAAATCAATGGTAAGAGGCTGTTGCGATACCGCAAGGTTATTTGCGGTGGTTATCGAAAAGAAGTGAAGAATACTGGAAATCTGGGAATGGTTGTTGTCACTCAGACTCCAGGAAATACCACTGATTGTTGTCGGTGAGCAATCACTTACGATGACTTGTGTGAGAACTCCTAGTGAATACATATTATAATAATAATAATAATAATAATAATAATAATAATAATAATAATAATAATAATAATAATAATAATAATAATAATAATAATAATAATAATAATTATAATAATAATAATAATAATAATAATAATAATAATAATAATAATAATAATAATAATAATAATTATAATAATAATAATAATACCTGCAACAACAACAAAATCTTAAACAAAACACTGAGCGAACTTATTTTTTTACTTAGGGCTGTTCAATTGACATATATTAGCTTTCGTCGGCTATGTTTATTTTTGTGTAACTTTTTTCTCTCTTTGTACATAGTTGGCTGATAGTAATGATAAATGTTGTCCTCTGCGATTAGTCTGTAGTTTAACGCATGGCTACTTCTTCACGCAATGCAACAGCTTGAAGAAAATGCAGGAAGTGTCCTCCGAGCGTCTAGTGACGTCAAATCCTTGCAATGTTTGTATCTGATAAGATCCCTTCTCGGCCAAGGATATTAAAAAGTAACAAAATATATTATTACATTCAATCTATTTGGAGAAAAAAACAACAACATGGTAGCGAAACATGGGCAGCAAAAGAAAGGCTAAGAGTGGCACAATGCAAAATGGAACGCATTATGCTCATCATCAGTCTACGTGAAAGAAAAAGAAACACCTGGATCAGACAGCAAACAGGCGTACACAACATCATCACCACCATACGAACGGATAAACATAGATGGGTAGATCACCTTTCGAGATATACAGACAACAGGTGGAAACTTAGAGCGACAGAATGGATCCCGAGTCAATGAAAAATACCAGGAGTAAGGCCAACAAACCCGCTGGAGTGACGACCTCGACAGCCAACTGGGTCGTACATGACCATGCGTTGCTAGGGGCGAAAAAAGGTGGAAGGTAACCAGGGAGGGGTTCCTCCTCTAGGAGTGATCAAAACCATGATGATGATGATGATTATAATGATGATTATGATGACGATGAGGATGACGATGATGATGATGATGATGATGATGAGGAGGAGGAGGAGGAGGAGGAGGAGGATGATGATGGTGGTGGTGGTGGTGGTGGTCATGATGATGATGATGATGATGATGATGATGATGATGATGATGATGATGAAGGAATTAAGATATACATCATCGGCACTTTTCGGCAGATTACGTAAACCGCCCGAGGGGGCCTATACGTTTAGCTGACGAAAATTGCAGCCACCTTAGCCAATGAAATTCGCAGCAGCCGACAATTGGAAGAGCTCAGCCTTAGCCAATAAATTCGCAGCAGCCAACAATTGGAAAACCCGATGAAAATATTGCAGAGATCTAATCGACAGCCACCCGCATGAAACTTTGTGGATAGAGAACTTAAGAAATACTCCTTTCGTCTCAATATGAGAGACCATTACTGAAGTGTCGAGCAGCTAACTTCCACGTCCTCGAACACTTCTTCTTCTACTTTTCAATCGTCTCTGTTTAATTCCACAAAAGTTTGCTCATGAAATAGTATCTAACCCTAAAAAACAGTACTTAACTCTAACCTAACCATAACCATGACCCTAACTCAACCCTAAAAAAAAAATACCTATCCATGACCTAAACCTAACCTAGTCGGTAGGGTAAAAAAAGTAATATCAAGTAAGAATTTTAAAAACTTGTTTTTTTTTGCAAAAAAAAACAACATAATTTTTTTGTTGCTATCAGTTAACCTTAACGTAACCATAACATAACCCTAACCTACTCGTTAGGGGTTTAAAGGAATTGAAAAGAAAAGACAATTGCATGCTGAAGATTTAAAAAAAAAACTGTACTATCAGTTATTGCACCATAATTTCTTCAAATAAAAATAAATATTTATTCATGAAGCTTACCACATACGGTGAGTGTTTTGTTTCTTGATTTGAATTTTTTTCCTACATTTTCAAAGTTTCTTACAAATTTACATTTTTTTCCAATTTTTCATTGAATTTTTGTTGTTGACATTAACATGCGATGCCTGTTTCTAGCGTTTTAAGATTGACCAGCGTTCTCAACACCAAGAAAACGTAACGTGTTTGAATGTTCCGATGAAAACGCGGTTCGTAAACTGCATAAGTACCAAACATTGTGTTCAACTAAGTCCGAAAAACAAAACGATCACATGATTGATTCACAATTGGTAAGTGATTTAATGTAGATTAACCAATCAGAATTGAGGAGCTGGAAAACGTACATAAAACAAAATGATCACATGATTGATTCACAATTGGTAAGTGATTTAATGTAGATTAACCAAACAGAATTGAGGAGCTGGAAAACGTACATAAAACAAAATGATCACATGATTGATTCACAATTGGTGAGTGATTTAATGTAGATTAACCAATCAGGATTGAGGAGCTGGAAAACAGAGATAACAAAAAACAGCTTCTTTGTTAACAACACCTTTAGTCGAAGTTGTGGGATTGTTTCTTCGAACTTGTTTGAAACTAGTATTGAGACGATTAAACGGAATCGGAATAGGAAATCGAAAAACGTCGGAACTTTTAAGGTATCGGTATCGGATTCGGAGAAATTTGAGTCTAATTTCCGATTCCAAAACGATTCCTTTTAGTTTTATTTTGTTTTAAAGAAGGTCAAAAAACCTGCTGGAGAGACGACCTCTTACATGGCATGCCTGCTAGGGACAAAACAAGATGGAAGGAAACCAGGGAGTGATCAAAAATCTTAATAATGATAATTAATAATAATAAAAAACAAAAATGTACAGAAAACACTGAGGGAACACTTTTTTTTTATCTATGGCTATTCAATTGACATCTATTAGATTTTGTCAGCCATGTTTATTTTTTGTGTTTCTTTTTTCTTTCTTTGTACATATTTCGCTGATAGTTATGATAAATTGTGTCCTCTCCGATTAGTCTGTAGCTCCGCACATTTCTTCTTCTCTAGGCAATGAAACGACTTGAAGAATATGCAGGAAGTGTCCTCCGAACGTCTGGCGACGCCAAACCCTTGCAATTTTCGCATATGATAACGCCGCCTCTCGGCCAAGGATATTAAAAAGTAACAAAATATATTAGCTTAAATACTCTTCCGTCATCGAGGCCATTTAGGCCGCATGGACATCGAAGATTCTTTTTAAGTACTAGCAAAAATATGCTTTTTTCGGTGGCATATTTTAGCTCTGGTGATACCAGATCAGGCTGCCCTGTGGCTCCCTGAGACGAAATTCACCTACATTGACGTTTTTTTTTTTTTTTTTTTTTTTTTTTGTAAAACTTAATTATGTTCTACAAAACCAAAAACAAAAACAACAGCCCCTCTCCCTTTCTCCCTCCCCTTTTTTATTTTATTTTTAGAACTTGAAGCATAAATCTTTTACTATAATGACCAGATTCGGCATTAAATAACCCAAAAAGGGTTGATATGCCGTAAAACAAAACTACCAAACCATATTTTAGCTAGACTGGGAGGGGCGAATTTTAATTTCGGCACTTCACTTTTTTTTCATTCATTTAAAAATGTCTAGTCACAAAATAATAATTTTATTGTTTCTTGACTTTTGGCTAAGATCAGAGTGTAGTATCTGTTCCGATGAAAGCTATACTCTGTAGACGGGTACCGTCTTGGCCTTCGACCTTTGATTCCACCGATTTGAAGTATTGCCCTGTATAGTTCTAGGAGGTCCACCCCCAGGCTATACCTTCTCTTTGAGAAGGGGTAGTTTATTGCTAATCGTCTGAGGCGCCATTACCGGGGAATACTGACGTGGCTGTATAGGCATTTTTTGTAGGGCAGAGCGCGCTAACGACATCTGACTTGTGTCTAGACTCCTGGAGAGGAGGTAAATAAAAAATACTTTGACCTTGTGTCTAACCTCATGGAGTTAAATACCTTGGTATTTTAGCTAAGATAAAAGTGTAGTATATGTTTTCTTAACATCAAGGCCAGAAGTTTTCATGTAATCATCTCCCTTGAATCCCTTGAAACTGAAAAGTTTTCAAATGTTTTTAAAAGGCCATCGTTTATTTTAATAGAATATATTTAATTAATTGTATTAGTAATTATAATAACATTATTATCGAGGAAAATATTATTAATATAAATTTGACAGTACCAATTATAAATGTATATTACATTCTGAATTACAATTACAAATTCAAAATTCAAATTACTCAAACGTTTACAAGGATCAAAAAAATCTCTAATTCAATAAAGGCAAAGGCATATAGATATTTGTCTCATTTTTCGGAGGGGTGATGAAATTGAAAAATGTTAAAAACGAGAGAAAAGATATAATTTCATGAATTTACTAAGCCGGCTTTCGCCCACACTCATCAGAGTAAATACATGCACTACGATTAAAACTTAAAATATCGAGTGAAATAAAGACAAGTGACAGTTTGGGGGTGAAAAAATGGTGCGACGGGGTCACAATTGGATCACATTAAGTCCTAGAAGCACCTCTTTTTGTTTACATAGAGAGGGTGTTTATGACTAAATATATGTTGTTTCCAGGACTTTAAGATGGAATAGCGAATGGGATATACTTATGACAGAGAAACTGTCACTAATGTAAGTCGACGCACATTCGGCGCGATTTATTCACAAATGACTATATTCCTTGCCTTAATAAAATTTATTTAATCTCTAATTCATTTAACGCGCACCGACACGTTCCTCTTGATTTAGACATTAAAAATAAATTGCCATTAAAAGAACATACGTTTTTTTCTAGTGGCATCATATCACGAGAAAAAAAGAAGAGGAAAATAAAAAATAAAATGTTTCTAGTTCTGATGAGTATATATCATCGAATCTATATATATATATATATATATATATATATATATATATATATATATATATATATATATATATATATAGTATACATTTTTATTTATACTAACATTATTGGCTACATATGTGCATACATGTTTCATTTGTACTCTTCACAGAGAGTCAACCTCTTCAAACCAAAACAACATCTACAGAAACTAATATGATACATGTACCAGTATATATATATATATATATATATATATATATATATATATATATATATATATATATACATACATATATATATATATATATATATATACATATATATATATATATATACATATATATATATATATATATATATATATATATATATATATATATATATATATATATATATAGTTTTTGCTTCCAAACTTACAAATCTCGAATTCATTACACGAGCATCAACGCGTCACCCCTTGTCGATACATTATAAAATAAAATTGCCGTTTAAAGAATGTACGGATTTTCTAGTGACATCAGACCACGAGGCAAAATAAAAAGGAAAAGGAAAAAAAACACAAACAGTTTCTAGTCCTGAAGAAGATGTAATATCATCGAAACTAAGTTGAGTTTCAATGAATTAATATGTATTGAATATATATATATATATATATATATATATATATATATATATATATATATATATATATATATGTGTGTGTGTGTGTGTGTGTGTGTATATATGTGTGTGTATGCGTTGTTTTTACTTCTAAACTTACTCTTGTGTGGCTGTAGAAGCCAATTCTGGATGTACGTGATCTACTACAGCCTTGACAGATAAATGCTCTTGAATGTTGCGTTACTTCGGCTTGTTGGTCTGCCTGTTGGCTCGCTCTTCTCTTGGCTCTTTTCGCAGTGTTTCATCGTGGAGGGTTTTCTAAGCTATGATCATTCCCGTGCGTTTCTTCCAGGCAGGTCTGTCAGCTGCAGAGGCTTCCCATGAATGTATGTCCATTGAGTAAGCATTTATATCTCTTTGAAGCGGATATCAGGACGACCCCTTTTTCTTGAACCTGAAGCAAGCTCGCCGTAGAGAAGGTTTCCAGGAATCCATTCTGCGCACATGGCCCATTCAGCGAAGACGTCGCTCACGCAGTAGAGAGTAGATGGATGGAATGCCTGCTCTTTGCAGAACATCATTGTTATTCACTCTGTCCTGCCATGTGATTCTAAGTATTCTACGTAGAAACCTCATATGGAAGACCTGGAGTTTACTCTCTTATGGTGAGTATGTGGTTCAGAACTCACTCCAATGCAATAGAACATCGCTCTGTAAACGGTCATCTTGGTAGAAGTGGTAAGGTGTCTGTTTTCTCAGACTATTTTAGTTAGTTTAGAGAAGGTTGTTTTTTTTCTGGTGAGGCCGATGTAAGCTGTGTTAAACATTAATTCAACAGTGGTTGATGAGACAGCGATAACTATTCTGCCTTATCAAGGCCCATGGGCTACTCAAAGATAATGGCTAATTAGTTTGTTGGGATGTAGTTTGCGTTGTGATGTATTTGGGCGCATACTGTGGCTCTGAAGACTGGGTGATACTTTTCCTGCCTTGACAGAGTATAAAACCGACTTCAAAATATAGTGGGGATGTCTTTTTCTCCTTCTTATTTCCTCTTTATCACAGAAGAGACGTCGCTAGTCTTTCTCTACTCTATCGTTATTTTCATGGTAAGTGCTCAACTGAGTTTCAATGTATTATCACTCGTCGTAAGACATTCACAAGAACTCGTCTAGATACAGCCGCTGTAGATAATTTCCCTGTATCTCTCTCTGTAACTTAATCTAAACGAAACTACCATAAGAACACAATACTGCGGGGCTGCTACCCGGCTGACTGCAACATAGTCGTTTTCAAGTCCAATGTAAATAATTCTTTGTTAAGCCGTCTAAATAATCAAATTTGTCTCACCGTGCCTTGAAAATTTGTGACTCTTCAGAAAAAAGGGGCCATTTTACTCTCATACAAGTAAAGAATTGCGTCAGAAGTGGGATATATCCTGGAGCGGTAGAAAGATCTAACAATTATCCCAGCAGATGAGATGTAAGTTTTCTATTCATTTGGTGTCTGGCGTGAAAATCAATCAAAGAAGCTGACTAATCCTGTGTGATATTATAGTCAGTACACCCGCAGTTGATCTTGCAGGACGAAATCCATATTTAAAAAAATGTTTACTTGAATTCTCCCCAGACAAGGAACATTGGCACTGATACGTAAGAGGTTACTGTTGATTAAGGGCGAATGATTACAAGGGAATCCTAAGTGGGGAGTTGTGCAGCGACATGTTTTTTCACATTACACTTACATTTCTGAATGTCGGTAGAGTCAGGGAAACAAGGAGCAGGGAGAGAGTTTCAAAGGCTGACAAACTGAGGTAAAAGGTTATTATAGTAGAAAGTCTTATGGCATCTGGGGACCTCCACATTGAATGGACGTGATTTTACTGATTGTCAAGTTGGTCGGGTGTATTTATGTCGAGGGGGCACCAGAGCGGCAATATCATGGGAGCACATTCCATTGAAGTACTTGTAAAATAAGCACAGGGATGCAACATTGCGAAGATGGGATAGGGCTGGAGCTTGCTGGATAGTGAGAGGCCTATGAGATCAGCGACCATTTTTGGAACCTTGTCTAAGAGATGGAGACTAGTAAATGGTGCACCAGCCCACTTGTGACAAAAATACTCCATGCATGAGCGAATGGAGGCTTTCTAGAGAGATTGCAGGTCTGAGAAGTTTTCTAGCTCGGTAAAGGGAGCCCACTTTCTTTGCAGCAGGCTTGCTAATATTGGCGCGAAGTTATGACAAGTTCTATCAAAACACCACCAATCATTTTTTTTCGATGCTGGTGTATTTAATCGGTACCAATTTTCTGCACTGAAAAACTTTAGATCACGTGACATTATTTTAGCCGGTGCAAAAGGAAAATATGACCCCATCATCTGAAATTATCGTGCGCTGTTGGTTTCATAAATAAATTTATTACAAAACAAAGAAAACAAAATAAAAAATCTTTCTTTCAACGAACAATTTAAAAATATCCTTAGCTAAATATAATTTTACTTATTTACTTTACTACATATTAAAATGAACCTTTTTCACTGAATAAGTTTTTAAAATTTTGGCCGATATAAAATACACTTGAAAAAAGTTGGAGGTTATATCGGCCGAAACGTTGTTAGAATAACACCGAAGATAAGAACAATAGTCTGAACAATCACAATAATACATATTACCAACTCCTATCTAAAAAAAATCGAAAAAAATAATAGTAAATCAGTACGAATCGGAAGTAATACAATTGAAGACTCGACGCTCTTTTCGTTAAAAAAACGCATCCCACATTTTGAATTCTAACAACGATGGTGAGTGCAAAAAAAAAAACAGAAATATTTTTACACCATTCACCAATAAAAGCCTGAAGAAGGTCAGAGGTTATATCGGCCGAAACGTTGTGAGAATAACACCTGAGATGAAAGCAATAGTCCGAACAATCCAAATAATACATATTGTCAACCCTCATCTCAAAAATTCAACAAAAAAAAACAAAGAGTTGTTGCACATGTCCAACAAAATCCTAGCACAACGAAAATTACCTCAAATGATTTTGTTGCACATTTGTTACATACGAAAAAAGGGGCTATACAATGTTACATGTATAACAAAACACTACAATATATGCATCTAAATAATAGCACACTAGAGAATCATAAAATAAATTTTTACTTAGCATTATAATGACCAGATGTAAAAGTTTACGCTCTTGAATTAGGCAGATTACACCGATAACACTCGCCCGTGACATCGAAGATACTGATTACATATTTAGCGGGAAAGCTGATGCAACATCATACTAATACCTATTTACACTTGCCAACAGGCTCGTTGCAGACGTGAAACAAGTTGCAGTTTTTGTTGAATATTATATTAAATAAGCATTTCGTTGAAATGTGTAATATTTGAAACAAAAAAACATTTAAGGATTAAAGAATCAATTTCTGACCGATTTCAACCATCGTTACCAATCATCACGGTGCTATCTTACTGTCAACTTGACAAACACATTGACCTTATCCTCAAGTTGATTGTACTCGTACAATTTGTAAACCATAATAAAACCAACTTTTCGTCGGAATCTTTCGGCTGTTTACGTAAACAGTCGAAAGATACCGAATGAAAACGAAACGATGCTATCAAACAGGAAACATAATAAAGCAACATTTAAAGCAAAAAAAAAAAACCCACGTATGTTAAATTTTATGAAAAAATAATTAAACAACTGTTATAATATTTTACTTTTTTTGGTGATTATATATAAAAATGTACAAGTGAAATATGTCAGTTACAAAATAAATTAACAATCATGGAGACCCTAATGATGTACTTTCTTCATCTCTCTTGAACACAAACCCGGTTTAATCAAATTAAACAACCACTCCCAATGTATTCTGAGAACAATGTATTATGGAAAAATGTATTATGAGAGCAATGTTTATGAGAGAAATTATTGAGAGCAACGTATTATGGGACAATGTATTCTGAAAGCAATGTATTCTGATATCAATGTATTCAGAGAGCAATGGTTTCTGGTCATGTAAGGGCAATGTATTTTGGTTATCTAAGAGCGATGTGTTCTGACTGTCTAGGAGCAATGTATTCTAGGAATAGAAATAATTACCCTATTATATTTGACAACTTTATTTAAAACAACACTAAGCTGGTGGTGTTGGTCTGTGCTTTGAAGGATTGTCTGACTCTTTTCCAGCTTGGGTGTTTTTGTTCTCAAGGAGTAATGTCTTGACAGTGTAATAGTTTCAAAGAGTAATGGTTTCAAAGAGTAATGGTTTCAAAGAGAAATGTATTTTAATAGCAATGTATTCTAGGAATATAACTAAATTCTCTTACCTATAGAATTTTATTTGACAACTTTTATCGGCATTAAATAATCCACAGATGGTCGATATGCCGTAAAAAAACACACACAGAACAAAGACATAAATCCGAAATAGTATTCGTTATGTTCATTTTATTTTATACATAGGTAACACTGGATGAATTTACTAGTGGTTAGGTGACTAGTGGACTGATAACTAGTTGCTAGATAACTAAAGGACACATCTCAGCTAATCAAGATGAACTTGAACTGTTAGTATTGCTTTAACAGTTTAGCCCAGTAGTTTGGGACACTTAGCTGGACATACACAAAAAGTTTGAATTACCTACTAAACTCCATCTTCGAGTCTTTTCGGTCTCTCTCTACAAGGGTGTGTCAGGACAACCTGACATGAGGATACTTCACCCTACAAGTAAACCCTGACAAGATATTCAAAATAATATAGTATTCGAAGCCCCAATAAGATCCCCTCGACACAGATATACATTGGCATATACGATGAATGGTGCACCTTCTCGAAGTAATGTTACCTTCAAGTAACAGTACTTAGCTGGATACTCCACCAGACTAGATGAATTTTTTTTCCTGGAATCCGGTAAGACCAAGAGACAACAAGAAAGATATACTATAACATAATTAACTGGTCAATTGGGGAGAGGAAAATTAATATTCTAAAAGTCTTTACTAACTCAACGTTTGAGACATGAAGTAGTATTTTAATAGAATATTCGAATATCTATGTATCTCGTACAGAGATCGAGTGTTAGCCGCAGGAAGTGACATTCAACTTTCCTTTTATATAATAGAAAACATTATTTCAATACTTTTTATTTTTTATTAATAAAAAAAAGGTGTCGGTTATGTTTTTGCATATTCATCAGGGTCTTCTACGTTTTAAATCTACTTTCTATATAAAAACAGGTTACAAATTATCATTGAGAACACATTAATTATTATATATGTTAAAATTCACTGGAAATAAACTACACATCCTAGGTTTAAATGATTTTTTAAAACACAGCGTTTTAGGCGGCCATTATTTTTGTAACGACCTAATATTTTATTAGATGGTATATTGATAAGATCAATCTCGAAATAGAAGTGGGATCCAAGTGGGAGAAAAAGGCCAACTAAGCATTAAAAAGCATTAAAATCAAATGACTCAAATGGGTTGCTTGATAGGCTAATATTTACTTTTTTAAAGTTAACTTTTTTTATGGAAATTTCTCTAGACAAGGTACGAAGCCACTTGATGTATGGAGCAAAAAATACTACTTCAAAGTCAAACACTAGAAAACGATTAGTGTTAGATGGATATATCCCGACGCAGAAAATAGCAATTTTTCCCCTATGTCAGAAACATCACTCAGGGAATATGAGGGCTAAAGGACAAAATAAGGGAATCGAATGTTACGAAGAAATAATTCTTTTCGATTCCCCGCGGGCAATACCGGGGCACGGGTCTTGCTAGTTTTAAATATAATTATACGCAAAATGAAATTCAATTTCTTGAAATGGAGATAATGTATTCAAGCGGCGCAGTTGCCAAAAGAAATATTGTAATACATTTTAAAAGCTTTACTTAGGAATTGCAATTTTGTTCTGAATAATTAATACATAAAAACGTATTCAAAACTGCGACTTCAAATGGTTTTTCGCATAAAACATGAATAGTTATTAATCAAAAAATACCTTTGTTATGAAATAACTCGTTCTCCTAATGCAACCTTTAAAATATTTTCTATTACAATTTTATTTTGATGAAACATTATTTCCAATTCTTTTCATTTTTGTATTAATAAAAAAACATGTGTCGGTACAAACAAAGTCTTGCTTTCTGCAATTACAAGGTTTTACAAAGTAATGAGAACAATACACATTTTACAACGATATTGTAATGCTATATATGTGGAAAGTCCAATGTGAACATTCAGCAGAAAGTGTTCAATGAATACATCATGAATACATCATGCCTGTTATGACAGATTCAACGTGTCTGCGGGGCAGCGAATTTGCCGACTGCAACCCCATGCCCTCGAAAATGGGGCCAAATGTACGTTAGTAGGGGTCTCCCAACCCTCTGTTAAGTGTTGGAGCCCACACTGTTTTCCGAGGTCTCCTAAAACAAGCAGGTCTGTCTTTAGATGGGAGTGGGGCTAAGTGGATGTAACAAATGAAACATTATTTGTTATGACCCGTGTATTTTATACACAGAAAACAGTGGTGGAATCTACTAGTGGTTAGGTGACTAGTTGATAGATAACTAGTTGCTAGGTAACTAAGGGACACACCTCAGCTAATCAAGACGCACTTCAACTTTTACTTCTTGCATTGTCAGTCTAGCTGGACAATAGTCAATACATTTTGTTTATGATTGTTATCAATATTTTCGTTGATCGGGTGTCATCAAGCTACTAATAATCGAGTATATTTGTATTTTCTCTTCTTTTCTTTACCAAATCAATAATCAATAACCTCCCTCTCGCTCTCTCTCCATCTCTCTAACTGTAAACCTAACCCTATCTATAACACGCACTCTTATTGCATTGAGTCTCTCGGATTTATATCGCCTCATCGACGGGGCCTCAAACCCATGCAGAGTGGTAACTCCCACCTGAAAACGTAGCCGTGGATGGCGACCCGTGATGCCAGAGAAGAATCCTAATGGCTACGCATTTGTAAACTTCGGCCCTTAATTCGGCTCGAAAGAAAAGCCCGATCCGATCAATCGGCTAGTCATGGCATATCCTAGTATCTGTAAGTTAATCCCTAACTGTATTATTTTATCTGCTTCTAAAAGAATAAGAACCTTATTTCGCCTTTTTATTTATATTTTACTCCCTAAATAGATACTATAAGGTCAATTACGTAGAGAACAAAAAGCAATGCATTCTAATAGCAATGTATTCTGGTTATCAAAGAGCAATGTATTTTGGTTATCTAAAAGCAATTGATACTGGTTCTGAAAGAGCAATGTATTCTGGTTATAAAAACAATGTATTTGTGGTTATCTAAAAGCAATGTATTCTGGTTATCAAAGATCAATGTATTCTGGTTATCTGAAATCAATGTATTCTGGTTATCTGAAAGCAATATATTCTAGTTATCTGAAAGCAATGTATTCTTGTTATCCAAGAGCAATGTATTCTGGTTTTCCAAGAGCAATGTATTCTGGTTATCAAAGAGCAATGTATTCTGGTTATCAAAGAACAATGTATTTCAGTTATCTAAGACTAATGGAGTCTAGTTATCAAAGAGCAATGTATTCTGCTTATCTAAAAGGAATGTTTCTGGTTATCAAAGAGCAATGTATTCTGGTTATCTAAGCGCAATGGATTCTGGTTATCAAAGATCAATGTATTCTGGTTATCTGAGAGCAATGTATTTTGGTTATCTAACAGCAATTAGTTCTGGTAATCTAATAGCAATGTATTCGAATTATCTACAAGCAATGTATTCTAATTATCTAAGAGCAATGTAGTCTGGTTATCAAAGAGCAATGTATTCTTGTTATCAAAGAGCAATGTATTCTGGTTATCAAAGAGTAATGTATTCTGGTTATCTAAGAGCAATGTATTCTGGTTATCTAAGAGCCATGCATTCTGGTTATCAAAGAGTAATATATTCTGGTTATCTAAGAGCAATGCATTCTGGTTATCAAAGAGCAATATGTAATGTTTATCTAAAATCAATGTATTCTGGTTATCAAAGAGCGATATATTCTGGTTATCTAAGACCAATGTATTCTGGTTATATAAAAGCAATGTATTTTGGTTATCTAAGAGAAATGTATTCTGGTTATCTAAGAGCGATGTTTTCTGGTAATCAAAGAGCAATGGATTCTGGTTATCTAAGAACAATGTGTTCTGGTTATCTAAGAGTAGTATATTCTGGTTATCAAAGAGCAATGTATTCTGATTATCTAAGAGCAATGGATTCTGGTTATCTAAGAACAATGTATTTTAGTTATCTAAGAGCGATATACTCTGGTTATCTGAGAGCAATATTTTCTGGTTATCAAAGAACAATGTATTGTGTTTATCTAAGAACAATGTATTCTGGTTATCTAATAGAAATCTATTCTGGTTATCTAAGAGCAATGTATTCTGGTTATCTAAGAGAAATGTATTTTGTTATCTAAGAGCAATGTATTCTTGTTATCTAAGAGCAATGTATTCTGGTTATCAAAGAGAAATGTATTCTAGTTATCTAAGAGAAATATATTTTTATTATCTAAGAGCAATGTAATCTGATTCTCTAAGAGCAATATATGTTGTCTTTCTAAGAGAAATATATTCTGATTATCAAAGAGCAATGTATTCTAGTTAACTTACAGAAATATATTTTTTATTATCTAAGAGCAATGTAATCTGATTTTATAAGAGCAATATATTTTGGCTTTCTAAGAGCAATATATTCTAGTTTTCTATAAGCAGTGTATTCTCATTATCTAGGTGCAATATATTGTAAGGAACACAAGTAATTAACCTATTTTCGGAATTATATTTGACCACGTAATTCCAAATAGCACAAGACTAATGCCATAGATCAATAATGTGAGTGATTGTCGAAGTCTTTTCGTAGCTTGGGCATGGGTATTCTTAAATAGTAATGTTTATAAAGACCACTGTTATGAAAGAGTAATGTTGTCACAGAGTAATACATCGAAAAAAGCAATGTATTCTAAGAGCAATGTATTCTAAGAGCAATGTATTCTAAAAGCAATGTATTTTAACAGCAATGCCTTCGTAGGAGTATAAATTATTATTTTATCTACGGAATTATATTTGACTATTTTATCACAAAACTAATTCAATAGGTCTATGATTTGGGGGATTGTTGGGATCTTTTCCCAGCGTGGGAGTATATATTCTAAAAGAGACGTTTTTTTAAAGAGCAATGTATACAAAAAGCAATGTATTCTAAAAGTAATGTATACAAAGAGCAATGTATTCTTGGAATATAAATAATTATCTTACACATAGAATTATATTTTATAACGTTATTCTGCTTTAAATAACCCATAGAGTGTTAATATGCCGTAAAACAAACCGAACTATCAGGAATCGATACCGAGTATCTAACGTACTTTTTTTTTTAAATCAGTTATTCTATATGAAAGAATAATGATCTAAAATTAAAAGGTGGTTGGATAATTCTACCGCTCCAGAAGTATCTCAGTCCTGACGTAATCCTCTGCATGTATACGAGCCGAATACGCTTTAAGATGAAGTACTGTTGCCACATCTGGGGATGTTCTGTTCATAGCATCCTTTCTCTTGTGGACAGAGTAATGTTGTTAGCCGTTCCTTTCGTATTTTTTCAGACCAGATATAACAATAACATTATAAAAAGAAAAGAAAATACGAAACACCGATTCAATAAACAAAAAAAAATAAACAAACACGTTAAATCGATAAAAACATATTTGAATCATCTCTTTCAGCTCTATATCGAACAATTAATCCGATACATAACTTTATTCCCAAAAACGACAACAAAAAAGCACACTAGTTTCACAGGCCCAAAAGGTAAACTATGCAGCCACCCCTTTCGTATTTTTCCAGGTATAATAACAGCATTACAAAAGAACAGATAATTAAATAAATAAATAAATAAATAAAACTTGCTAACAGATAAATAAATAATAAATAAAACCTCCTAAAAAATGAAGGCCCCCCTTGAGCCCTAGTTAATCACTATCCCACACAGGATTTTTTTCGGGGACACACTCAGAGATGCACCGTTTTTTCTGTCATTATTGACGCCATTCCCTGTCAGGCGTGCCTACAATCTTTTCAGCTTGCCGATGATTCGACTGGGCACGAAGATTTACTAAAGGTATCTAAATCTGCCCTTTTGGATGAAACCGCGGTACATTGCTGAAATATGTACTATACAGTATCTAAATAAATTATATTAGCTCTCTTATATGATCGAGCACTTTCTTTGATTTCTTTTCATATACAACCTGACTATATATATATATATATATATTGTAGTATTCTCTACACAGTCGGAGAGGAAAAAAGTTTTTCTTCTGGTTTAATTATTTTTGACAAAGGGAAGTCTCTTTTCCCGAAATATCAAATAGTGATTTTTAATCACCCGGACATCACACGAACAGCTAAAAACACTCTTGCTGTTATGTAAGATTTTTGAAAAAAAAGGAAAAATAAATAGTAAGTCATATTTCGTATTCGATTTATTGTTATTGTTTTTGTTCCTTACAACTTGCATCTTACCCGGAATTTGCATTGCCCACAGCCTTTCAAAAACTTACTACTACTATACCCAGCAATGCTTCAAGCAAACTACCATTCCCTACTGTATATATATATATATATATATATATATATATATATATATATATATATATATATATATATATACACCCCAACTTGATTCGTCATTAAATAACCTGTAAAAGGTTGATATACCGTAAAACAAATCAAACAAAAATGTTTAGCCCCCCCCCCCATTTATTATCATCCTCCATATAGATTTTTTTCATACGCATCTGTCTTACTGACCCCATCTCTCGCCAACCATCGTCGATGATGACCAAACCACAATAATAAAAAATCGATTATTGAAACCGAAATCATTCATACGTATCCATCGACTGATACGTTCGCGTGCGGGTGACGCCGTCGCATTGTCATTGGTTATAAAGTTATTTATTCTTTTTTATTAATTTTCCTCGTGTTTTCTTTTTCTTCTATTTAATGTGACTTTTTTTATTGTCTTATCTTTTTCGATTTATTTTTCTCTATTTTTGTAGAGTTCATCCCCCGCAGCATCCATTTAATAGATGACTATTTACTTGTATAATACACAAGAAAATCAAGCAGGCACACGCAGCACATGCAGCCTACAACCACTTGCGCTTATCGGTTGGCGTTTATCTCTCTCACTCTCAATAATATATACTGGCTGGCTGGCTTAGTCAGCTCGCTATCGCTTCGCATATTTCGCTACTTGAAATACTTGGAACCAGTTTTAAATACTAAACATATCCTTCATGAATTTGTTGTAACAACGCATTTATTCATATATATAGATTTAAACATTTTGGTAATTTCGATCTTTTAAATAAAACCGCCAGAACAGAACGAGGAAATAAATGTCGCTCTGTGCGTGCGTACATGCGTGCGTGCGTGCGTGCATGTGTGTGTTTTTTCTTTATTTTTACTTATTAAAAACAATAAAAACATGTGACGTCGTTCTTTAACGGGGGAAGCAGTCAGACATGCTTTCCACTTTCCTCTATATAGCGTCGCTAACGGGAAAGAGCACGCGCGTGAGAAAGAGACAGGAAGTCAGTCAGTCACTCGTTTCCCTTTCAAAACTATTTCTGATGCCTTGTGTATCTTTCCCTAAAAATGAATCAAAAATATTTTAGGAAATGTTTAATAATTTATCGCTTTTGTAATTAATTACTTTAATTAACTACTGTTAATATCGACAAAAAATTTAGCATATATATGGAATAAACAGAGCGATAAAATTACGAATCAATAACACCAAACATAAATTCTATTATAAAGTGTTTTAAAAAAATAGTTATGCAACTTAGGCATGGAAAAAGTTATGTGTGCCTTTCATTTCAGTATTTTTTGCATATATGGAGATAATATAGTACAATAAAATTAGAAATGAATAACATCAAATTTTAATTAATTTAATTAATTATAAAATGCTTTAAAAATAGATAAGCAAATTAGACTATCTAATAACTGTCCTTCGATCAGTCGTTTCTACTGTATATAAAGTATTTTAAATTCTTATGTTGTATTATTGATCGGCCTTTGTTCCGATTGATACCACACCCCATAAACTGGTATCGTCTTGATCTTCGGGGCTTGATTTACGCCGGTCTATGAGTCAGTCCTGTGCAGTTATAGGAGGTCCACCCTCCCAGGCGTTGCCTCCCCTCTTTGGGAAGGAGTAAGTTTATTGCTTACTGCCTGAGGCGCCCCTACCTGGGAATGCTGACGGGGCTGCCCAGGCAATTTTTAATGGCCAGAGTGCTCACCTTCTCGGGCGTTGGCTTTTCAAACTCCACTTTCCCGACCCGACCTTGGGTCGCATCTTACCTTGTGGAAGTAAGATAAAACTGGCCTTGTGCCTAACCTCCTGGGGAGGCAAATAAAATGTTGTATTATCAATTTAAATAACAGTAACAGAATTTGATTGTAATATAAGAGGGATAAATACAAAAACTTTCGCATGTATTCATTTATATATATTGTTTGAACTATTTGATGATTTAATAAATACTGTACTATTTCTAATTTTATTCTCGTTACTCATTTCCGTATATATATATATATATATATATATATATATATATATATATATATATATATATATATATATTACTATTGAATTAACAATTTTCTGATAATAAACGAAATTAAGATGAAGACTATGTATTACTTAGGATTTTGCTGTGAAACGCCGCAAGCAACAAAGTTTATTTATATACTCCTTGTTTAAACTATTTTATGATTTAATGAATATTGTATATATGTATAAATATATATACAGGGTGGGCCAAAATAAGGGTCCTATCTTTAAATTTGAATAACTTGAATTTGAATAACTTCCACAAAATAAAAGTTAAACTCACCAAACTTTATGTGTGTGTAGACTGACCCTTCCGAGATTTTTTGAAATGAACAAAACAAATTTTAGCCGAAAAACACTTCTTAAAACTTACAAAAACTAAAGTATTGTTTTTTACACTGTTTTGAGTTTTTTAAGCAAAAATAATGTTTTCTAAATGAGGGTACGTTCCTTAGGGCTAATACGGCTCATGCTTGCTTCGGAAGGGGTTCTTTACTTATTCTAAAAAACAATTTAAAAAAAATCAATAAATAAAAAAGTTATGAATTTTTAAAAATAGGACCCTTATTTTTGCCCACCCTGTATATATATATATATATATATATATATATATATATATATATATATATATATATATATATATATATATATATATATATATATATTTTATATTACATGAAAGTAATCCATGAACACCTGTTTCTGGCTATCAGCAGTCATCAGCATGGCTAATTTAGACAACGATCGAACCTTCGATGTTGATGTCAATAGTCTAGCGTTTTACCATTGGACTATGATGCCCTTCTGTACGGTTTTAATCACCTAAATATTTGTAAAATATTTGTAAAAGGATTTTTATGTAATTGTTTTTGTAGGTGATTGCAGCATTTGTTACTTTGTTTTGCATTGTTAATTAGTTTTTCACTTCCTAAGTGATACATATTTATGCAGAAGATTGCATTATGAGTCGCCCTTAACTTTATAGGGCGTATCGTTCGTTAATATATATATATATATATATATATATATATATATATATATATATATATATATATATATATATATATATATAAATATTTATTAATTTTATACGTACATAAAAGTAATCCATGGAAACGTGTTTCTGAATCACAGCCATCATCAGCATGTAGACATGGATTGAACGCTGCAATCACATACAAAATCAATCACAAAAAATACATTAATATATACATATATATATATATTTATATATATATATATATATATATAAATTAATATATATATATATTCATATATATATTCATATATATATAAGGAAATGAATAATGAAAATTTAATAAAAATATTTATTAAATCATCAAGGAATATATCAATAAAGTGTTTCTTTCATTAACCCATGGATTTTCAAAAATATGTGTTTGTAACGATTGAAAATATCACTTAACATTTTTTAAATACCTTTTATTGTTAACACTCTTCCCTTTTTTATTTTCTTCCTTAAACACAGTTCTAATAATCCCCCTCCATTTTCACGTTTTTGCATCACCTCCATTTTTATTAAGTCCTTCTAGCTTTATTCCCCTCACACAACATGCATTTTTATGTCATGTCTGCTTTACTGTTTCGTTCTGTCACTCCACCATCCTCGCCTCCTGCCTCTATTTTTATATTCTTTTTTTCTCATATTCATATTTCTTTCTATTTTTTCTCTTTACCTATTTCTATCAATTTTTTTTTTCTTTTTTTCTTTTTTTGTAATTTATTTTGTCCGTTGAGGTTAAACTATCATATTTTTATTTTTGGAGTTTTTACCAATTCTTTCGAGATTTATACACTTGTATTCCTTTATTTGCCAATAAACTTTAAGCTGGGACTTGAATTCCCTTCATTCTTAAAATCGGAATTTTTCATTATTCGGACTTTTGAAGACATTCTGCTAATCAGCCAACATGTATGGAAACCTTTATAGAATATGGCAACACTGAAGAAGTGATGCTTACGAATATCAAACCAATACCCCAAAATTGGGTAATTTTCTTCTTCTGTTCTTTTTTCTTTTCTTCTTTTGTTTCTTCTTTCTTTCTAATTTTTTCTTTTTTTTTCTTATTTATCTTTTTTCTTTTTTCCTTTTGTTTCTTCTTTCTTTCTAATTGTTTTCTTTTCTTATTTTTCTTTTTTCTTTTTTTTCCTTTTGTTTCTTCTTTCTTTCTAATTGTTTTCTTTTCTTATTTTTCTTTTTTCTTTTTTTTCCTTTTGTTTCTTCTTTCTTTCTAATTGTTTTCTTTTCTTTTTTTTCTTTGTTTATATTGATGATTTTCTAAATGTGCTTTTGTGGACAGGTTTAAATTTTTCATCGAAACGTCTAACCGACTTTGACAATCCAGTTTAAAGTCGGTTAAACATATCGTTTCAAGTTTTGGCGGATTAGCTCTTTCTGGGGGGATTTTGTGGCCATTTCTCAAGTGCATTTTTCTATGTATATTTTTTCATATGTTTGGACTTGCCCTTGCGTTTTTGAATTGTCTGTCCTCCTTTCCTATGTATTTAGATTGAAGTGTTTCCTATTGCTACTGAATTGAACTTTTTCACTGATGAGCTGCATAGCTGATATGAAAGATTGTGTATTTTCTCTCGACTATGTTGATAAACGCGCGTAGGATGTATATATAACATACATTTTTGAGAAAAATACAATATAAGTTTATTAAGAGAACTTTTTTTGCCTGTAAGAAAAGGATATTGGTATTCGCTGGTATATGAGGGTACACAGATTGGAAGAACAAAAGACAACTATGGTTGTGGTCTTTCGACGAAATATAAAGACTAAGAAATGAAAAAACAGATGCATAAACTTACATATACATAATACATACACGCACGCACACACACACACATATATATATATATGCATATATATATATATATATATATATATATATATATATATATAAAGACAGAGAGAGAAAGAGAGAGAGAAGGAAATAGATTACCTGACAAAAAAGTTCCTTTTTGCTAATTTTGAAGGGGTTATGATATGTAAAAAAAGATCTGAATATATACATATATATATATATATATATATATATATATATATATATATGTATATATATATATATAAATGAATAAATGCGAAAGATTTTTCCATCCATCTTGTGTTAACATTAAAACCAATTGTGCTTATTTAATTTTACGATACAATATAAACTCTTGAAATTTCGTATATATAGTAAACTGCAAATACCCTCAAACACATTTACGTCTTCTTAATTTGCATATTTATTTTATAAATTAATATTCTGTGATTTACAATTATAAATTTGCATTGTCATATTTTCTTACATATACGCAATATTTTCGTCAGTAGTAAACCGCCTGATGTCGTTGGGATGCTTAAAACAGATACTAAACTTTTATCTTAGCCAAAAGGCCAAAGAAACCATACACATTATCTGTTTTATTTCTAGGCAGCTATAATTTTGTATGTTCTATTTTGGGGTATAGTTAAACGCCTGACATCGCTGTGATGCTGAGCACAGATACTATACTACAAATACCAATTTATTTACCTCCAAAACAAAATCAAAGTATTTTTATTTACCTCTTCTTCAGGAGGCATAAGGTCAGGTGTCGTTAGCCAGCGCACTAGGATTAGCGTGCTCTTGCCTACAAAAATGCCTGAGCAGATCCGTTGGAATTCCACAGATGGGGCGCTTCAGACAATTAGCAAAAAATTAACTCCTTCTCAAATCCTGTGAGGTTGACCCTTCTAGAACTGTACAGGACAATACTTCTACAGAGTGTAGCATCCATTGTCACAGATACAACACTTCGATCTTAGCCAAAAGGCCAAGGAACTATATAAATGATGTTTTCATTTCTAGGTAACTGTCATATTCTTATATATACGCAATATTTTCGTCGATATTAAAAAACGATACTATACTTTGATCTTAGCGATGAGACCAAGGAACCATAAAATTATGTGTTTATTTTTTAGCCATTATAATTTTAGCTTGTTATATTTACACATATATATATACGAAATATGTTCGTCGATAGTAAAACATCTGAGGTCACTGGAATACTGAGAACAAATATTGAGAACAGATACTACACTTTGATCTTAGCTAAAAGGCAATGGAACTATAAAAACATGATGTTTTTGTGGCTAGGCAGTTTTAAATGAATGAAAAAAAGAGTTAATCTATTATTGTATCATCTGTTAATAGGTGTGAGTAGTGTAGTATCGGTTTGTTCTCATAAGACCGTTCTCCCAAGAATTACCTCCTCTTTTTCGAAGGGTGGGGAGGAGGGTAATGTAATATCTGTTCTGGTGTTATGCAACCGTCTTCCTAGAGACTACTTTCTTTCTTTAGGGCTAGTGTAGTATATGTTCTGTTTCCATGATACCATACTCACGGGCATTACCATCTCTTTTTATGAGGCGATCCTCCCAGTTATTATCTCCTTTTATTGGGGGGGAGGCAGTATAGTATATGTTCGTTCCATCATGATACCATTCTTTCATGATTATCTTCTCCGTTTGGGGGTGTAGTGTAGTATCTGTTCTGTTGTCATTAAATCATCTTCTCATGCATTGACTCCTTTTGTGGGAGGCGTTTGTCATGATATTATGCCTTCAGTCCTTCTTTTCGGGTCAGTGTAGTACATGTTCGTTCATTATGGTATCACCCTCCCAGCTTAGCAAAAATATGTAGTCGGAGCATGTATTTGCTAGTGTATATATATATATATATATATATATATATATATATATATATATATATATATATATACATATATATATATATATATATATATATATATATATATATATATATATATATATATTAGCAGAGACTGAATGGGTAGGCATATAAGTGAATTAGTGGATTTGATGCGCTACGGCAGTCATAATTGTTTGCAATCAGGCCGCCCGCTTTTTTTATGCATGCTGCAGGTGTCTGCGGTGAATTTCCCCTCCCCCTCTGCTATGTTCCTCGCCACTCGGGCAGGTTTGAATTTGTATTATGCCTTTGTCTACCATCAGCCGCAATAACTTAAGCACACGGCGTCAATTAATTCCCTGACCACACGAAAGTCGGACACTGCATGTAACACCTGCTGGATTCTTATTGTCAGAGGTTCGATCAGCAAAAGACGGTTTCACTATTTTATGGCATATCAACCTATTTGGGGTTAGCTAACGCCGAAAAACAATACGTATTGAAAACGAAATATCCGGCTTTGTATTGCACGTTTATTTTGGCTTGTAACAATATATATATATATATATATATATATATATATATATATATATATATATATATATATATATATATATATATATATATACCGGACTCGATTCTTGTGGGGGCGGTATATATATATATATATATATATATATATATATATATATATATATATATATATATATATATATTAATACCTGATTAACCTCATTCCCCCGAAGATGGACTCAGATGGGTCCCCAAGGCCTTGGGAGACAAATGCAAATTAGGGCAAATTCATCAGCCAATTCCCCCCGAAACTAAGATCCTAATTCGGACTATTGAAAGGATCTACCAAATGATATCTAGACATGAGTTATCTCTTATATTCAACAATACTTGCCTGCAAGAGAAGATGCTGCCTATATATATATATATATATATATATATATATATATATATATATATATATATATATATATATATATATATATATATATATATATATATATATATATACCGTACACGATTCTTGTGGGGGCGCATCACAGCTACCACATATTACCAAGTTGTTTGAGCTTTCTTTTGAACTTTTTTCTTAAGTGATTTCAACTAGGTCAATTCGCTGTGGGGTATTGTCACTTGTTGAGGTAAATATATTAGGTTTCGTATCTCCCATGAAGAAAGGGAATGGCCAATCAAATTACAGATACGTGTATGCACCTTATCAAGAACCCTCAAATAGGACAGAGATACACCAGCCCATATATTACGACAGTACTCCATACATGGTCTGATTTAAAATTGTGTTGTAAATTCTTAAAATTAATACTTACCAATGATTATCGAACTGTTGTTTTTTTTCTTTCTGCGGATAAAAGTAATTCTTTGAAGATTCATGGATTAACGGTCATTTTCATATTTTATTGCATTCCACCTGATGATTATAATAAACTTGTAAAGTATGTAACTTTACTTCATTTCTATTATTTCTTATATTTACACACAAACACACACACATAAATATATATATATATATATATATATATATATATATATATATATATATATATATATATATATGTGTGTGTGTGTGTTTGTGTGTTTCAAAAAATATTTTTTTGCATATACTTTCTAAAATATTCGAAAATATTCCAAATTGCAAGCTCAATGAATTTGTATTACAAGCTACAGAGCATATCTAAATTATAGGTGCATTCCAATGACCAAAGGAAAAATTCAATCCATAACCTTTCATCCGATTATACACTTTCTTCATCCTCAAAATGTTGCCTCTGTACTTTCATAAATAAAGCGGAATATACAATCTCTAACCCGAATCTGTTGCTCATCAAGGAAATCGTACATTATCAACAGGAAAAAAAAAAACTACGTCGATTCAGACACGGGAAAAATGAGGATAGAAAAATGGTCACAATGAGCCATTGACAAAAATAATGGCAGCTCAAAATGCATAAAAACGCATGAAAAAACTCACATGAGATATTGTAACAAAATTCAGCGAACCCCCGTTCCAAGAAAAGCTTAATTCCAAGGGTTTTACACGATACTCAGCCGTCGTTTACGGTCTAAATTAAACTGAGCCTGAACCCTAACACAGCCTTCTGAATAATTAGATGTCGTCTGCTTATTTGTCTCGTGTCGCTGCTTTCCGGCGTTTACCGTAAACTGCCGGAAAACACCAAGGCTGAGGAACTGAACAGGTACTTCCCTGTCCTGTGACACCTGATTTTTAAGCACTTTTACTTACATATATTTATCGATTCATTCTAAGTCTTTTAAATCCGCCGAATTCAACATGACGCCTGATTTTATACAAAGTGAAAACTCCACGTTGTAGATTTAACAACTCAAAAATTAAATCGTCCACCGATTGATGATAGTTATTAGCTGTATTTTTGTTTAATTTGCGGTTTGTGAGCTTTGAAATCGACGACATCGATGTTTGACATCGAGCAAAATAAGACGTCATGTTGAATACGTCGGGTTTACAAAACTCAGAAGGCATCGATACATATGTAAATAAAAACGCACAAAAAATGCTGTAACACACCAAAAATTAGGCAATTAAGTAGAAAAGTAACTTGTCTTGCCTTTGGTAACAGTTAATTGTTGACTATCCTGTTCACCCCTTCTTTTTCTCTGTTAGAAGTTATTTATCTTCCTCCCACAGCGGTAAGATGTGACACAAGGTCGGAAAAGTGGGATTTCAAAAGCCAGCGCCTGAGAAGATCAGCACTCTGGCCTACAAACAAATGACTGGGCAGCCCCGTCGGCATTCCTCAGGCAGTAAGCGATAAACTTACTCCTCCCCAAAGATGAGAGGCAAAGCCTGGGAGGATGGACCCACAGACCGGCGGAATCAAGACACAAAGGCCAAGACAATACCAGTCTATGGGTTGCAGTATCCATCGGAACAGATACTACACTTTGATCTTAGCTAAAAGGCCAAGAAGCTTGAGACCGAAAGCAACACAGATCGATAGAAGATTAAATTTTCTTTCGTTTGGTAACAGTTCTTTGTTACTCAGGCTTATACCTAGGTACTCGAATCATAGATAGATAGATATATAGAGAAAGAGAGAGAGAGAGAGAGAGAAAAGAAGGCAGACATACAAAGACAAAGACAGAAACAGAGAGAGAGAGAGAGTAACAGAAGCGAGAGAGATAGACACCGTATAAACAAGACCAAGGTTTTATTTACTCATCCCCATGAGTTAGGCACAAGGCCAGTTTTTATCTTACTCCCACAAGTAAGATGTGACCCAAGATCGGGTCAGGAAAGTGGGGTTTGAAAAGCCAGCGCCCAAGAGGTGAGCACTCTGGCCATTAAAAATTGCCTGGGCAGCCCCGTCGGCATTCCCCGGTAGGGACGCCTCAGACAGTAAGCAATAAACTTACTCCTCCCCAAAGAGGGAAGGCGAAGCCTGGGAGGGTGGACTTCCCAGAACTGCACAGGACAACCCCATAGACCGGCGTAAATCAAGCCCCTAAGGTCAAACCAATACCAGTCTATGGGGTGCAGTATCCATCGAAACATACTACTCTTTGATCTTAGCTAAAAGGCCAAGAAGCTTGAGACCGAAAGCAACACAGATCGATAGAAGATTAAATTTTCTTTCGTTTGGTAACAGTTCTTTGTTACTCAGGCTTATACCTAGGTACTCGAATCATAGATAGATAGATATATAGAGAAAGAGAGAGAGAGAGAGAGAGAGAGAGAGAGAAAGGAAGGCAGACATACAAAGACAAAGACAGAAACAGAGAGAGAGAGTAACAGAAGCGAGAGAGATAGACACCGTATAAACAAGCCAGGGTTCAAACAACATGCAGAAGCGAAAGTTAAAAACTTAGTAAGTTTTGGGTCACTATGTGAGTATATTTCGAATTACGGCTAACTAAACAATTGAAACGAATATTGGATTTGAAAACGACCATGTTGTAGTCAGCTTGGAGGGGGGGCAGCTCTGCAGTATTGTGTTCCACAGGCGCGTAGTTGTTGGGAAGAAACACTGCTCATGGAAGCTTCGTTTAGTTTAAGATACACAGAGGGAGAAAGGGAAAATTATTTACAGTCGTTGTAGCTAAACGTGTTTTGAATCCGTATCAGAGAGGCATACACCTGGCACAGGCTGAGTAGGTGTGTTCTTACCAGTCGGGAATACGTCCTCGACAATCAGTCCGACAGTGACTTTGTTGCTGTCGGGCTGAGGTATGATTCTGTTCAGTCTCAGGAAGTCGACCGTCCCAGACTTTGAGAAGGGGTTTGTTTATTGCTAATCGCCTGAGGCGTCCTACCAGTGAATGCCGACGGGGCTGCTCAATAATTTTTTGTAGGCTAGAGCGCGGTTATCCTAGTGCACTGGCTTTCCACACCTGACTTTGTGTCTAGCCTCCTGGATAGGTGGTAAATAAAAATAATTTGGCCTTGTGTCTAACCGCCTGCAGAGGAGGTAAATAAACATATAGACACCTCATCTCCAATATAATTAGATTTTATTATTCCCCGGAAAGGTTCGCACCGAAATCTGTTGGCGGTCGATATTCTTTGAACTGAGCTATCAGCAATTCATTGTATGTGTCACGACTGTCTACTTCCATACCTTTTTCTTTTCACCTGTTGTTCATTTTTTGTATATTCTTTTCTCCAAGTCGATTGCATTTATAAAGCCTCTTTTTCACTGTCGTCGCCGCATTAATTCTTATGTCGGTGCTTATGCAGTTTACGGACCGCGTTGTAGTCGGCACATTTCGGTAGATTACGTAAACCGCCGGAAAGTGTCGAACGAAAACTTCGTGTTTTTTTGCAGGCAAAAACGCTAGCTAATGTTAAACCCTAGCCATCAGTAATAATTAAGAGTAAAACATGTTTTTTTTTGTTAGGGTTAGGGTTAGATTAGGTTAGGGTTAGGCTTAGGCTTAGACTTAAGCTTAGGTTTGGGTTAGGGTTAGGGTTAAGGTTAAGGTTAGGTACGGGTTAAGGTTAGGGTTAGGGAAGGGTAAGAATAAGAGTTAGGGTTAGGGTTAGGGTTAGGGTAAGAATTAGGGTATGGGTTTGATTTATGGTAAAGGTTAGGGTTAGTGTTAGGTTGAGGGTTAGGATTAGAGGTAGTGTTAGAGTAAGAGTTTGAGTAAGGGTTTGTTTACGGTTAGGGTTCGATTAGGGTTAAGGTAAGTTACGGGTAAGGGTCAGGGTTTGAGTTACAGTATGGGTAATGGTTTATTTAGGGTTAGGGTTAGGGTTAGGTTAGGTGAGGTGAGGCTAGGCTAGGCTAGGCTAGGCTAGGTTAGGTTAGGTTAGGTTAGGTTAGGTTAGGTTAGCTTAGGTTAGGTAAACTTAGCTTAGCTTAGCTTAGGGTTGGGGTTAGAGTTAGGGTTAGGGTAATGGTTTATTTAGGGTCAGGATTAGGTTAGCTTATATTAGGTTAGGTTAGGTTAGGTTAGGGTTAGTGTTAGGGTTAGTGTTAGGATTATGGTTAGAGCTAGGTTTAGTGTTAGGGTTAGGATAAGGGTTAGGTTAGGTTAGAGTAAATGTTAACGTTAGGGTTATGGTAAGGGTTAGGTGAGTGGTAGGCAAATGCTTAGGCTTAGGCTTAAGCTTAGGTTAGGGTTAGGGTAAGGTTTGTTTAGGGTTATTGTTAAGGTAAATGTAAGGGTTGGTTTACTATTAGGGTTACGGCTTTGATAAGGTTAGGGTTTAGGGAAGATTGAAGGTTAGGGTTAAGGTTAAGGTAAGGGTTTGTTTAGGGTTAGGGTTAGGTTAGGGTTAGGGTTACAGATAAGTTTAGGTTTAGGGTTAGGTTTAGGGTACGGGTTATGGTTTGAGTTATGGTTAAGGGTTAGGCTAAAGGTTAGAGTTTAAGTAAAGGTTTGTTTAAAGTTAGTGTTAGGGTTAGGGTAAGGTTAGGGTTAGGGTTAGGGTCAGGGTCAGGGTTAGGGTTAGGGTTAGGGTTAGGGTTTGGGTTTGTTTATGGTTAGGGTGAGAGTTAAGTACGGGTTCTAGGTAGTGTTTGGGAACAGTTAGTTTTTGAGTTAAAGTATGGGTTTGTTTAAGGTTAAGGTTGGGGTTAGTGTTAGGTTGAAGATTAGGTTTAGGGTTAGAATTAGTTTGTGTGTTAGGGTTAGGGTTTGGGTAAGGGTTTGTTTAAGGTTTACGTTAGAATAGTTTTACGGTTAGAGAAAGTTAGGGTTAGGGTTAGGGTAAGGGTAAGGGTAAGGGTTTGTTTAGAGTTAAATATAGGTTAAGTTCGGTTAGCTAAACGTTAGTTTTAGCGTTAGCGTTTGGGTTAGGGCTAGGGAAAGACTTAAAGTTAGAGTAAAGGTATTTTTAGGGTTACGGTTAGAGTAGGTTAGGTTAAGTTAACGTTTTTGTTAGAGTTAATGTTTGGAGTAGGGTTATGGTTATGGTTATGGTTAGGGTTAAGGTTAGTGGGAGGGGAGGGTCATGGTTAGGGTAAGGGGGTGTTTAGGGTTAGGGTTAGGGTAAGGGTTAGGTCAGGTTCGGGTTAGTTTAAGTGTTAGCGTAAGTTTAAGGGTTAGGGTTTGGGTTAGAGTAAAGTTTAGAGTTAGGGTAATAGTTATAGTTATGGTAAGTTTTAGGGTTAAGGTTAAGGTTAGTGTTAGAGTAAGAGTTAGGTTTAGGGGATGGTTTTGTTTAGGTTTAAGGTTAGGGTAAGAGTTAGGGTTAGGTTAAGAGATTTTTGGGGTTAGGGTAAGAGTTAGGTTAGAGAAAGGGCTAAGGAAGGGTGAAGGTTAGGGATAGGGTTAGGGTTAGGGTTAGGGTAAGGTTATGGTTAGGGAACGGTTTGGGTTAGTTTTGATGGTTTGGGTGTTCGTTGCACAATGTTATGCTTATGGTTAGGTAAGGGTTATAGTTAGGCGTATGGTTAGGGTAGGGTTATAGTTAGGGGTATGGTTAGGGTAGGGTTATAGTTAAAGGTATGGTTAGGGTAGGGTTATAGTTAGGGGTATGATTAGGGTAAGGGTAAGGGTTAGGATTAGGGTAAGGGTTAGGGTTACGGAAGGGTTAGGTTAGGGTTAAGGTTAGGGTAAGGGTAATAGTTTGTTTAGGGTTTTGGTTAGTTTTTGTTAGGTTAAGTAAGGTTACGTTTAGGGTTATGGTTAGGTTAGGGTTAAAGGAAGAGAAGGGTTAAGATTAGAGTTAAGATTAGCTTAAGGGGTTGTTTAGGGTTAGGGTTCGGTTAGGTTAGGTTAGGGTTAGGGTTAATATTAGGGTTAAGGTTTGGGTTTAGGTTAGGGTTAAAATTTGTGTTGAGATTAATGTTAGGGTTATAGTATGGGTTAAGGTTAGGGTAAAATTTACTGTAAGGGTGTATTTATAGTTCGGGTTAAGGTTAGGTCAGGCTTAAGGTTAGGGAAGGATTAGAGTTTGTGTTGATGGTTAGCATAACGGGTAGGCTTAGGGTTAGGGTTAGTGTGTTGGTTTTGTAAAGTTATGGTTATGGTAAGGATTTAGGGTTAGAATTAGGGGTAGGGTTGAAGTTATGGGTAAGGTTAAAGTAAGGGGTAGGGTTGAAGTTAGGGTAAGGGTTAGGGTTTGGGTGTAGGGTCATGATTAGGGTTAAGGTTAGGTTAGACTTAAGGTTAGGAAAGGGTTAGAGTTAGTGTTTATGGTTAGTGTAAGGGGTAGGGTTATTGTTAGTGTTAGCGTGTTGGTTGTCTACGGTAATGGTTATGGTTAGAGTTTAGGGGTAAAGTTATGGTTAGGGTAAAAGTTAGGTTTAGAGTTTGGGTTCAGGGTTTAGGGTTAGGATTAGGGTTAGGGTTAGAGTTAGAGTTAGGTTAGAGTCATGGTTTTTTAGGTGAGTTTAGGTGAGGTCAGGTTATGGTTATGGTTACGTTAGGGTTAGGGTCATGATCAAGGTTAGACTTACTATTAGGTTTAGTGTGAGGGTAAGGGTAAGGGTGAGAGTTAGGGTTACGGTTAGGGTTAGGGTTAGGTTATCTCAGGTTAGGTTAGGTTAGGTTAGGTTAGGTTATGGTTAGATTTAGATTTATGGTTAGTGTTAGGGTAAGGGTTTAAATTAGGATTAGGGTTAGGGCAATGTGTTAGGATTTAGGGTTAGGGTTAGGTTAAGCGTCAAGTTTCAGGTTAGAGTGTAGAGTCAAGTTTAGGGTTAGTGTTCAGAGTTAGGTTTTGGGTTATGGTTTAGGGTTAGGGTTGGCGTTAGGTGTATTGTAATTAAACAATACTGCTCTCTCGAGAGATCACATTTCTTATTCTTGATTATTTAATAGCAAACTAGTCCACTAAACCTTTAAAACAAACAAGAAAACAATTTTAAACTACTAGCAAATATACGCTTCGTTTGGTCGTATATTTTTGCAAGGTTCAGAGTAGTATATGATTGTGACAAAAATCAAATTCCTGCCTTAAAAACGCTAGATCAGGTGATATTATTTTAGCCGGTGTAAAAGGAATAAGATAAAGGAAAGTACCATATTATTAATGCCAAGCGCGAACGCAGACCCTATCAATATTTTCATAAATAACATAAAGTAAAACCTATGATCCCTTTTATATACGTGAAAATAAACGCAAACTATGCAATGTTTTTATAAATAAATTTAAGTAAAGCGTATTTGCTTTTTATAGATGTCAAGCGCGAACGAAAATAATAGGAAATTACAATATAGCCGACAGTGATTAAGGCATTGTATTACAGTTCAATTTTAAAGAATAAATTATAATTTTATTTCAGAGTAAAAATACAATTTAAGATAAATTCATAATTTTCATCGAAAATGTGTGCGAAAGTCAAACAAAATGAGCGAGATATTCAAATAATCCCTATGGTACAATTGAACGCCAAACGAAACATCTATTTCGTTCATTCAGTTAATAATTTTAACAGTTTAGTGATTTCAAAAGTTTTTACAAAAGTTTTAAATATAAAGGGGGATGTAATATATGGGAGGATATCCCCACATCCCCTTACAAACGGTGGAGGTAATTTCTGGGAGGACGCACTAATGTATTCTCTATTATTTCGCAATGTACTTATTACGTTTTAAAAAGTGTGACTATGGACAGACAGACAGACAGACAGACAGACAGACGGACAGACGGAGGGCAAAATCCCTTTTTATATAAGATTTATATAAGGATCTAACAAAATACTACTTGAGGGTAAAAAAAAACTAACCAACGGTAAGTGTTAGATGGACAGCTTCCGACCCAGAAAACAGTAATTCTTCCCCCTTTGTCAGAAACATCGCTTACGGATAAAATAATGAAACGGGGAGTTATGAGGTTGCCGAAAATAAACTGAAGGTCCAATTTCTACTATCCTACCGATTCTGTTCTAAATTCCCGATTCCGATACAATTAAAGATTCCGATTTTGATTCTTTTTAAATATCTAAATATTAATTTATAAATTTGTTTTTGTTTTTTTAATTTCACGGATTAACGTAAAAACCTGTGCATATAATTTCGCAACAGTAAAAATACACTTGTAGATATTTCTAAATATTTTTCTCAAATGTTTTCTCCGCCATGACCTCCGTTCAGTTTTAAAAGACAGTTAATATCCCTTTTAATTGTAAAGCAATGGTTGCGCAATCTCTACCCACACCTATCCTGAATCAGCACTGCTAGATTCCAGTTGCACGGAGAAGTCCAGGACGACTGGAAACAATGCCGAGATAGGCGGAGAGCAGATACATACGTGATATTCCTAAATGGTCACCATTTTTACTACTGCCAAGACTCAAGATCATTTAACTTCGGTGATCTAACGGAAATAAGTGTGAACGGTATTACACCGTAATTGACGAAAAATTGTGAGGCAACTAAATATTCATTTCTTCTTTAAAGCAAAGCCGATTTGCAGTAGTTCGTCGTTAGTTGACAAAATGTTATTTAGATTTGGGCATAAACAATAGAACATAGTCGACATTTTTACAAATTAAATAAAGATAGACTAAGAAGTAACTTATTTCAAAAATTAAAATCCCGCAAAGAGAGTTGTTGTTTTGTTTACGGCATATCAACCCTTTCTGGGTTATTTAATGCGAAATCCGGTCATTTTGGTAAAAGATTTATGCTTCAAGTTCTTTATATGTTCAAATATTTATTCATGGTGTTTTGTTTGAGTGGTTTATTTTACGGCATATCAACCCTTTTCAGGTTATTTAATGCCTAATCTGGTCATTTTGGTAAAAGTTTTTATGCTTCAAGTTCTTTATATCTTCAAATTTGTATTCATTGTGTTTGGTTTGGTTGTTTTGTTATACGACATATCAACCCTTTTCAGGTTATTTAATATCGAATCAGGTCATACTGGTAAAAGTTTTTATGCTTCAAGTTCTTTATATCTTCAAATGTTTATTCATCGTTTTTTGGTTTGGTTGTTTTGTTTTACGGCATATCAACCCTTTTCAGGTTATTTAATGCCGAATCCGGTCATTTTGGTAAAAGTTTTTATACTTCAAGTTCTCCCCACTCTCTTTCAACTCTGCCCAACCAATTCCTCTCTCTTGTTTTAATGTATTGAAATTTAAAAGTAATTGCTCCATGTCAACACATAATTTTTACCCCAACCACTTCCTCAAATATATAATGAAATCTACATTTGTTTTAATTTTTGCCGGTAACGCCGATTTTCTTACCTCCCCCTCTCCCTTAATAATATAATGAAACCTATATTTATTTTAGTGTATTCCCGTATTACGTTGAGTTTCTTATCTTCCCTTTCTCCATCAAGCATGGACCACATTGAAAATCTTCTTCAGATGTATGTTGAACCTTAATTTAAACGTGTATAGGGAAAACGTTGCCGGTGAGGACTATTCGTCAGAAAATAAAGTAGATGTAAAATTATCTATTTTTTAAATAATTTGTTTCAAATCTATTGTTGGTCTTTAATTTTATTAGTTCCAATATTACTATTTTTTAAATTTTTATTATGTACATTTTATAAACGTAATTGTATTTATATTTTTTCGGACATTAATCTGGCGTTGAATTTGAACATGTTCCAGATTTGTAAGAGTTGTTGTATTTTTTTTATATTACTTGCCTCGATAAAAGTTGCGTATAATAAATTCTCTTCTTCAGGCGTGTGTTGCCGGAGATGATTGTTCGATGGAGAATGAGATTGGTTTGAAATTAATTTTTTTAATTTATTTCAAATGTATAGTATGCCTTGACTTTTATCAATGGCAATATCAATATTAAAATGTTTTATTTCTATATATGTTTTTCTATTGCGAATATTTTATAATTTTTATTTTTAACTGTTACTTTATTTATTTATTTATTTTCCCGTTTCTGCATTAAGTTTAAATTTCTGGTATAATGGCATAACGATTTAGAAGTGCTATTTCCGGCTAAAAATTATTTGCATCAAATATGTTGCCAAGGTTGCTGCAAAAATGATTGGATAATTCTACGGCGCCCAAAAAATTATTTCATTCCTAGCGCAATCCTCTACGTGTGTAAGAGTCAAACACTGCCTATGATGGAGTACGCTTTAATGCCTTGGCATAGTACAAAACCGACTTCGAAATTTAGTGGCCGATGTTCTCTTCTCCACTCTACAGAAGAGACGTTGCTAGTCTTTTTCTACTCTATCGTAACTTTCAGTGTAGGTGCTCAATCGAGCTTCACTCCATGCACCAGTCCTGTAAAACATTCACAATAAAAACTCGTCCAGCTACAACCACTGTCAATGATTTCCCTTTGTGGCTCTGTGTAACTAAATTATAACGGAGCTTTCATGAACATAGTTTATTTCCCAGAACTATCCATCTGTGGAACACAATACCATGGGGCTGATTCCCGGCTGACTATAACATGCTGTTTTCAATTCCAATGTACACAAATTCTTGTTGAGCCGTCCTATTATATAGCCACTTTCTGACCAGTTACAACCACATTTTAAGGCGAGTTTCAAATGGTGTTGTCTCCAGTGGTGTAGTGCTGGTCAGGAACTTCTCTGTAATTTTAGTCGACTGGGGGGGGGGGCAGGTATATGCCCATGTAGGAGGGTGCCTCTCATCTGCAGCTTGTTTCCGCCACCTTATCCTGCTGATTACCGCTCTTCTGATTACTAGAGGGGCGATACCTACCAGGATATACATGTCGTTGGTGTTAGTGGCCTTCAGTCATCCAGAGATGCATCTGCAGCTCTCATTAAAATCGGGATCCAGTTTTTTAGCTATGGTAGATCTGTTCCACACTGGGCTGGGATATTCTGCAGTAAAGAAAATGAGGGCAATGCCTATGGCACGTAGTGTTTTGGGGATATGCACCCCATCTGGTGTTGGTAAATATTTGGGAATACCAAGGGCTGTATGTGCTCTTCGGTTATCTTGGCATTGTTTCTAGTCGTCTTGCACTTCTTGGAATCAAGCAGTGGCGACTCATAATAGGTGTTGTTAGGATTGCGCAACCCATACTTCACAATTATACGCACAGCCACCCTTACATGGGGTATATATCGTATAAGCTTTCTACCGGTGTTTGACTGAGTTCCATTCCATGGTTCTACCTTGTAATTTAAAAAAATATATAAATCACTCAAGACAAGGCATACAGCCACTTGATGTAAGGAGCTAGCAAGAACAAATATGATTATCACAAAGACAGGAGGTGTATATCTGTAAAAGGCCAAGACTATAGGTAGTAGGAAAATAGCCAGCAGGAAGTATTCTACGAGCGTGCAGTTCTTGGAAAGAAGCTACTTGAATAGGAAGCTGTATTAGAATGAAGTATCAAAACAGCGAATTGATGGAGACCACTGAACCAACAAGTCAAACGAGCTGGAACAAAGAAATTAAGGAATAGATCAGATAATTCTGAAGAACACATGCCATAATAGTATTTATAGAAAAGACTGAGACTAGCAACATCACGTCTGGTGAGATAGAGGGTGCAGAGAAGAAGAAAGGGTGGTGTCAATCAAATTACAGATACGTTTCTGCATTTGATCAAGAACCCTCAAATGACAGAGATCCACCAGCCCAAATATGACAATAGTACTCCATACATGGTCTAATTGTAGATTTGTAGAGATAGAGAACAGTCTCAGTTGTGAGAAAGTGTTTGGAGCAATGGAGAGAACCGACTTCGAAAAGCAGAAAGAGCAATAAATCTAATGTATTAACTCTAAGAAAGATTTGATGAGAAAGAAAGAAAAACCAAGACGTTTCAGAGTCGATTTCTCCGCAAGAGCAGAGCCATCCATAAGAATCTCAGGAAGAAAAGGGGCACACCTACGATTGAAAGACACAATGTAAGTCTTAACAAGATTAAACGGAACAAGTCATTTCGTACCCCAATCCACAACTGAACCCAGGTCAACCTCTAGATAAGCTGCATATTTCGAGTGATCTGAAGGAGATGGGTGAGAAGCAACACCAGAATAGAGAGTGGTATCATCAGCATAGATGTTAATTTTCTGAATAATATTGATATGATATAGAGAAGAAACAGTGTTGAGCCTAGAATAGAGCCCTGGGGAACACCAGCATTGATAGGGAAAAAAATGAAGAGACTTAACCTAACAAGAACTCGTCTAGCTACAACTGTAGATAATCTTTTTTCCTTCTGTGTACCTAAAACTAAATGGAACTTCCAAGAGCAAAGTGTCTTCCAAGAACCATCCGTCTGTGGAACACAATACCATGGGGCTGCTTTCCAGCTGACTATAGTATGGTCATTTTCAAGTCCAGTGTTAACAAATTCTTATTCAGCCGATTTTAAATAACGCATGAACCATTGTTACAAATCCTAACATTGTTGTTTAATTTTATTTTTAACAAATGCTTTAATTCTTATCCTCGAGTGGCCTATGGGCCTTAATAAATGGCGACTTGGTAGTAGATAAAAAAGAATTCAACAAACTAATGCCAGACATTCACCTGCAATCTCAGAAACTCCAACTGAGGGATCTTTTAAAGAATCAAACTGCCCCTTTAAGCGCAAGTGTTTGCATCTATATTGCACTTGTTTCGCCGGGTATATTTGAAAGTAGTTTTTCACATTCTTCTTCGTGAGTCCGGTTGCTCCTATAATTACTGGAATGATGGCGATCTTCTTAATATTTCAGTTTCTTTTCATGTCGTACATAAAACCTTAGTATTTCGTTATTTTTTCCTTCTAAACTCTGCTTTAGCTGAATTCCACTAGCGTCTCTACTTTCCCTCTTTTGTCCAACATCACTATGACAGGTTTAATATTAGGTTGTTACGAAAATAATGATCGATTTCAGAAACATACATTTATTCATGAAAATCTTTTCACTTTTCCAATGCTCTGTAAATACGTGACACAGTTGCCGTGCTGACAGCAAGTGCCTGAGATATTTCTTTGACACTTTGACATTTATTTTGCTCAACAAGTGTTCATTTTCAAGATTACACGGCCGTCCTCTACCTTTTCATCTTCAAGGCTCTCATCTCCACTACGGAGTTTCTGGAACAGCCTTCATTCTATCCACCTCTCCATGCTCTATTTATATTGGCAGAAGTTTCGAAGACATTGTGTCCAAGTTTAAACTCATGCAACATTAGAAGACGAAGGTCAGTTTTGGCATGTTCATCATTACGGGTCTTCTATGCTCTACAAGTACTTTCTATTTGAAACAAGTTACAAATCCTTATTCAGAACACATTAATTATTATATATGTGAACAGTTACCAAAAATAAACTACAAATTGTGCGTGTGTTTAAAACCCAACGCTTCAGGCGTCAATTACTTTTTCTAACGACCTAATAGCTCGGTTGTCTAGGTATGTAGCTATAGAGATTGATGTATGACTTATTTCCAACAGTTCTTTCTGGTATATGTCCACGGGACTTGCTGCTACACTAGATATTCAACTTTTTACAGATGGTCTAGTCGAGATATTTACACACTTCATTGTGTCGCATTGTATAGTAGCTATTCCCTAGCATAACCTTACAACTGGATGTCAGGTGGCTCACACTCTCTACTTCTGTGGCCAAGTAGGACCAAGTGGGCTGTCGAGGTCGTCTCTCAACCGGGTCTTTGACCTTCCTCTAGATCTTTTTTATTGGAGGTCTGGTTTGTGCTGCCCTTTCCTCGGGCTTCTCGTCGTTCTTGACCCTTTACAAATATTTTGTGTGGTGTCAACCTAGACCGGCACCATTATTTATTGAGAGGGGGGCTAAAGGGAAGGTGGAGCTTATGGTGTTTCTTGTAATTTCTGTTCCTTGGTTCATTTTTGTGTGGTGATGGCTGAGGCCGGTGTAATTTATTAAGTGGGGATATTATGAAGTGATGTTTCCTGCAGTTTCTGTTCCTAGGTTCGTTTTGTGGTGTTCTTCGTGTGGTTTTGTTTTCTTTCTGTTGTAAATTTCATGTGACTGGTTACCATTCGTAGCTTATGCGGGTTGGTTTCCGCATTCGAGGATTTTTCTTAAGATTGCAGTTGTTTTGATCATTGCTGTCCTTTGTATGGTCTCAGTAGTCCCTTTGATTCCAATTTCTCCCAGTCTTTTCTCCAGGCTTTTGAGGACTGTTCCTAGTGCTCCTACAATTATTTGTATTATACTAACTTTCTTCATACTCTATATTCATTTCAGTTCTCTGGCTAATTCCGTGTATTTGCTTCGTTTTTCTATCTATTTGATCTTCACTCTGTTATCTGCTGGAACGGCGAAGTCTACCATTTTGCAAGATTTTTCCTTCTTGTCGATTTTTATAACATCCAGTCTCCTTGTTTGTCTGTCTGTTATCCATATCCCAGAGAATTTTGTGTTTTCGTTTTCCAGTACTGCTTCTGGTTTATGTTTATACCATTTGTCCGCGTATTCGAAATTCAATTGTTTGCACAGTTCCCAGTGTATTGCTTTCCCCACACAGTCATGTCTGTTCTTGTATTCTTTTTGGGCAAGTTTGCTACATTCTCTTATTGTATGATTTACTGTTTCGTCTCTTTGTCCACACAGTCTGCATTTACTGTTTTCGCGTTAGCTTTAATGTAGTTTGTCCTAATCGCATTGTTCTGTACAGCCATCAGTAAAAATTCCGTTTCTCTGTTCAAGTGTCTTTTTCTTTAGCCATGTCCATCTATTTTCGTTGCTTTCTTCTCTTGTCAGTCTTCTGAAGTGTCCATGTAGTTGTTTGTTTTCCCACTTTTCTTTTCTTGTCGTTTTGTTTCTGGTTTCGGTGCTTCCTGAGTTGTTCGTTTGAACGGTGTCTATTGCTGCAGTGATAAGGATTTCCATGTGTTGAGTTATGTATTTCTCCAGCTCTTTTTTTAGTCTTCCACGCAATCTTCTATACTTACCAGTCCTCTTCCCCCTTCGTTTCTTTTCATGTAGAGTATGTCCGTATCGTCTTTTGAGGGGGGTGCGTTGTGCAGGGTCATTAATTTTCTAGTCCCCTGGTCAAGGTGTCTCAGTTCTTCTTTGGTCCAGCCTATAAAGGGTCCAGAGTATCTTATTAGCGATACTGCCCAGGTGTTTATACCTTTTACTAGATTCCTGCTATATAATTTCGTTTCTAGGAGTTCTCTTGTTCTTCGTAAGTATTCTTTTCCAATATTCTCTTTCATTTATGTAGATGTGATAGTGTCTGCTTCTAGAATTCCCAAATATTTGTAGCTATCCTGTTCGTCTAGTGCCCTCATTTCCCCTTGGTTAGCGAGCTTGACGCACTCTATCGTCTTACTACTATTATTATTATTATTATTATTATTATTATTATTATTATTATTATTATTATTATTATTATTATTATTATTATTATTATTATTATTATTATTATTATTATTATTATTATTATTATTATTATCATCATTGTTGTTGATTTTATGTATTATTATCAATATCATTATTGTATTATTATATTTATAGTATTTTTATCATTATTATAATTGTTATCTATATATTACTTATTATCATTACTATTATCATCATTGTTGTTGTTGATATTGTTATTATAATAAAAATATACTATTATATCATTCTTATTGTAATTATTATCTATATATCAATTATTATGATTATCATTGTTGTTTTTACTATTATTATCATCACCATTATTATATTATTATTATTATGTTTATTACTATCTATAGATTGGTTATTATCATTTTTTAATATTTATTATCATTATTATATTATTATTATTGTTGTTATTATTACTATCTATATATTTCTTATTATCATTATTATTATATCCATCCGCATCAATTTTGTATTACATTGTTATCTATACATTATTTATTATCATAATTTGTATCATCATTATTATCAGAAGCATTTTTATTACTATCTATATATTAATCATTATCATTATTATTATTAACATAATTCTCTTTTTGGGGGTTATTATTATCAGCATCATTATTGTATTATTATTATTGTTATCTATATATTATCATAATGTATTTTGTATTATTATCAGCATCATCATCATCAGATAATTATTATTACTATCAATGTTATCAATTATTATAATTGTTATAATAATTATGATTTTAATTATCATTGTTGTTGTATTTAATGTTTTATTATCAACTTCATTTTTGTATTATTATTTGTAGTATTATTGTTCTTCTTATTATAATAATTAATTATGATTATTATTATTTTTTATCATTATCATTATTATTATTATTATTATTATTATTTATAGATTAATTATTATCATCAGCATTATTGCATCATTAGTATTATTATCTATATGTTTTTATTATAAAAATTATTATCATTTTTGTTCTTTTATGGTATTATTTTCAGCATCATTTTTGTATAATTATATTATTGTTACTACTATTATCTATATATAAACTATTATCATTGTTGTTGTTGTTGTTATTATAAGCATGATTATCATTATTATTGTTGTTATCGCTGTCTATAAATTAATTATTATCATTATTATCATTGTTGCTGTTATTGTTATTATTTTCAGCATAATTATCATCATTATTATTATAATTATCATTATTATTATTATTATTATTATTATTATTATTATTATTATTATTATTATTATTGTTATCATTATTATTATTATAATTATCATTATTATTATTATTATTATTATGTTGTTGTTATTATTGTGATTTATTTATTTATATATTACATTGAAAACATTGCCAAGGCTGCCGCAAAGAAGGTGGGCTCCCTCTACCGTGCTAATAAACTTCTCCAGTACTACCTCTGGCTTATGCTCATACCACTTCTCATTGTGATCAAATTATTATTATTATTATTATTATTATTATTATTATTATTATTATTATTATTATTATTATTATTATTATTATTATTATTATTATTATTATTATTATTATTATTATTATTATTATCTACATATTAATTATTTTATTATTATAATCATTGTTGTTGTTGTTGTTATCGTTACTTTTATCATTATTGTATTATTGTTGCTCTCCATATACTTATTGTTATCATTGGTTTTCTTTATTGTTGTTCTTGGCATCGTTATTGTATTATTATTATTTTTACTATCTATATATTAAATATAATCATTATTATCATTTTTGTTGTTATTGTTTTTATTATCAGCATCAGTATTGTATTATTATAATTATTATCATTATAATTATTATTATCATTATTAATATTATTATTATTATTATCATTATTATTATTATTGTTTTTGTTGTTGTTATCACTATATATTAATTATCATCATTATTATCATTGTTTTTTTTTCTATATTATGTTCAGAATCATTAGTGTATTATCATTATTATATATAAATTAATTTTTATCAGTATTACTCTAATTGTAATTACTAACTATATTAAGTATTATGATTATTAGTATCATTTTTGTTTTTGTAATTATTATCAACATTATTGTATTATTATTATTTTTATTGTTATCATTGTTATTACTATCTATATATTAATTATTATCATTTTTATTATCATTGTTGTTATTTTATTATCAGCATCATTCTTCTTCTTCTTCTTCTTCTTCTTATTATTATTATTATTATTATTATTATCATCATCATCATCATCATTATTATCTATATATTCAATATCATCATTATTATAACCGTCGTTGTTGTGATTACCATCAGCATCATCACCACCATTACTATTGAATACTTCTCTCTTTGTTTCTTTCTATTATCATCGCTATTATCGTATCTGTAATGGTCTTTGTAATTGTATTATAAGTTTTCCCCCCTCTCCTCCTCCTCCTTCTCCTCCTCCTCCTTCTCCTCCTCCTCCTCCCCACCATCATCATGATCATCTGCCTCCTTTTCCTACCCATTATCATCATCAGCATCAGTTCTATCGTTTTAAAGAGGTGCCGCTTTTCCTGTTGTCCGTACTGTCAGCACTGACGCTTTCATTTATTTTATTTATTTATTTATTTATTTTTTTCATTTTGTTTTGTCTTTTTTAAAGGCCGTAGTGTTCAACACTGCTCGTTTTTTGTGGAAGGGAGGAGGAGAGAGGGCTACGAGATGCGATGAGGGGGGGGACAGGGATAGAAAACGCCTGCTTTATAACCTAATCACTGCAGCCACCGGCGAAATTCAAAAACTCGGCCGACCAATAAACCGCTGGCATTTTTTCGCGCCAAAAACGCTGCGTGCGTTTATGTGTGACAATAGACTGTAGCGCGTCTGTAAAGATAAGAAGATTCGTGGTTGTCGCTATTTATGTAAAGATTGTCGGCGTGGTTTTTGGTAAAATCCCAAATACGCCAACGTCGCCTTAAAATGGGCTTACAAAGGACAGGGACCACGCCACAGATTGGTGAACCTGGCTACGACGATTTTGCGAATTCAATAACACGAGGGGCAACCTTCGGATTTAACTGTACGAATAGTTATGTAAAAAATAACACAAAAATAAACTACTCAAATTCAACAACACGAGTTACAAACTTCAAATCTCACGTTTTACAAAGCAAATAGGTCTTTCTGTATCATTGGGACAGATGACATTTTCATTTTAGAAGAGTCAGTTGAAAGGGAGAATGTTTCAAACTGCTTGTTGTTGTTGTTGTTGTTGTTGCTGTTGCTGTTGTTGTTTTTGTTGTTGTAACCATAACCCATAAGGAAAACCCAGAGAATTAGTAGGAACATAAATTTAAAAAGGGTACTTATGCAGTTTACAGACCGGGCTGAAATAATAACGTTATAATTTAGAAAGTCATTTTTAACATGGAGAGGCAAGAGGTGATTAACTATGCTGTACTTTCACCTTACAATTTAATAAACAGAATAGTTAACAAACCGCCACCCCCATGTTAAGAATGACTTTCTAAATTATAATGTTAGTATTTCAGTCCGGTTCGTAATCTCCATAAGTATCCTTTTCTTAAATGTATTTTCTTACTAATTCTCTGCATTTCCCTGATGGGTTATGGTTACAACAATAACAACAACAGTTTCAATTATCTCCCCTTTTAAGATACTCTTCTAAATAAGAGATGCAAAATTCATCTGCCCCAATAATACAGAAGCACCAACAAATATTCCACGATTGAAAAAAAAACAAAACACTCAGGCATTTGTGCAGTTTAGAGATTTGAGCGAATTTATTTGCTTTAATTTCTGAAGATTTACATTCGAGACAAGGACAGACAATCCTATCAAGGAAAGGCAATATAGCAATGTCAACGAAATATGAAATATTACGAATACATTAAAGTTACACAAAATAATTAATTAATAATAATTAATAAATGTTTTAACATTTATTGAAATAAAGTAAATAGAAGTTTTATTAAAATAAATTAAATGTATTTTGTGGGTTTTATTTTGGCAAAACCAACAGTTTATTTACAATATATTTAATTTGTTTACTACATTAAAACACTCATGTTTTCTTTTAACTAAGTATTTTGGGAGGTGGGAGGAGTCCAAACGGACAATTTCGGTAATATTCAAGTGTATTTAACAGAAGAAAAAAGGGGTGAAAAAACAAATGTGCAACAAATAAATGTTACCAAAGTCAAGATAAGTTATTCTTCTACCTACTTGGATAAGTTTATTGTGTTTTTGTCTTATTTTTTAACGTGTTTTCTTTTGTAAACACAAACATTATCCACTAGTGTTCAGTTCAAACGAAAAAAAAAATCGAGTCAATAAAAAATGCCCGTTGACACCTGGGTTCCTGGTAATCGCTTAAAAATCGAAAAGTAAATAAAATACTGGTAGAAACACATCCAATAAATGTCGTCAATCGTGCGAAAATGTAATCTTCTACCAATATTTTGTTTACTTTTCGATTTTAAAGCAATTATCAGGAGTCCGAGGCTCCACAGGCATTGTTTATCAACGCGATCTTTCTTTTTTCGTTCTAAATGAACACTAGTCGACGGTATGTCTTGTTTTTTTTTAATCTAAGAAACGCTGTAAAATACGTAGGTAGGTAGAATAGTAACTTATCTCGGCTTTGGTAGCATTTATTTGTTGCACATTTTATTTTACCCTTATTTTGTCCTGTCACTTACACTTCAGAATGCCTATAATTTTTGTTCTTTTTTTTTTTTAACGAGCAATTTCTTTAAAAATCTGAGTTTTTTTCATTGTGTTTTGGAAAAGTTACTTCGTTTTTTAAAAAAAAAAATGACTCTTTTAATTTATTAAAACAATTAATATATTGTAAATAAACTCTTCGTTTTGCCAAAACACACACACATTTTAATTTATTTTAATGAAAGTTCTATTAATTTTTTTATTTTGTGTGACGTTCACGTATTCTTATCTTTCATGTTTGATTAACAGGGTATTACCTAAGGTATCTAACAGAAAAAAAAGGGGCGAAAAAAAAACAACAAATATACTAGAAATAACTGTACCACAAACAAGAAAGGTTACTTTCTTACCTACCTGCTTATTTTTTGTGCTTTAAGGTATCTTAAATCGCTTTTAGTTTCTTCTTCTTCTTCTTCTTCTTCTCTTTCTTTTTTCCATCCTTTTTATTAATACTTTCTTCTTCCAAAAAAACTCCCTAATCCGTCTTTTTCTTTCTTCTTCTTCTTCTTCTTTTTTTCTTTCTTCTCTTCTTCTTCTTCTTCTTCTTCTTCTTCTTCTTCTTCTTCTTCTTCTTCTTCTCTCTCTCTCTTTCTCTCTTTCCCTCTCTCTCTCTTCCTCTCTTTTTTTTCTTTCTCTCTTCTCCGTCTTGTAATTGAAAACTTTCTCCGAAAGTTTCCATGTGAAAATGCGAAGTGGTAAGAAAAACTCAAAACAATCGAAAATAAAAGATAAAATTCAGGTAATAAAAATATACAGTTCGGTTGAATATTAAACTTTCGCCCGATTGGTGACATTTATTAACTGTATTTTTGTTAAATTTTCGATTTTTGAGCGATTTTCGGCGCACTCGACGAAATCTTGAATACGTAGGTTTTACAACGCTCCGAAGTCATTGATAAAATATGTAAATAAAAGCGATTGAAATAATTTAAAACACAAAAAAACACAAAAGTAATTAGGCAGGTAGGTAGAAAAGTAACTTTATTTGTCTATTGTAAAAGTTAATTTTGAATATATATTTTTTTTGCACCCCTTTTTACTTCTGTTGGCTACTCTAGGAAAATCCCGATTTGCATCACTATATTGTTTTTCCCTTAACGTCTCGAATGTAATTTTTTAGAAATGAAAACAAATAAATTCGCTCAAATCTCTAAACTGCACAAGTGCCAACACTCGAATTTAACGAAACAAATAATTACAAACTTAATAAGACAAGAAGTATTTTTCAGCAAAACACGTCTATTAGATGAAGTTACGTTAATCTTGTATACATTTATATATATATATATATATATATATATATATATATATATATATATATATATATATATATATATTAGGTACGTGCAAAATCAATAGCCGATTCCCAAAATGTAAAAACATTTTGACCCACCACCCTTTACTTAAAAATTCAGGAAATCAACCAATTTTAATGAAATGTTCAATATTTATTAATCAACAATCACGGAATATAATGAAACCATTATTTTTTTCAGAATCTTAGTGAAAATGTATTAGTTTTTTAAAACAAAATACACCTTTACTAAAGTTATATTTTCATACATAAATTTTTAAAATGCATGAATTTTTCTTGTTTTTTATAAAAATAAAACATTGTAGATGTTAACAATTAAAAAAAAATTAAATATTTTTTTTATATATTACGAAAAAGGCCCCTAAATACAGTTTAAACAAAATCACTATAACTCGAAGAAAAATTAATTTTTTGAATTAGCGATATTATTATTGAATAAAGCATTGTTTAATCAATATTTTCACAAAAAAAAATAATATACTTGCAAAAAATATTTCATGTGATTTTAATGATTAGAGTTTCTCGGAAAATAAAAAATGCGACATAATTATATTTCCCTTTCATACATTAACGTGGCAAGAAATATTTTTTATAATCTTGCAAATAAACCCAAAATTGACAAATTTGAGACCCAGGAACATAACGAAAAAAAAAAAGAATTTAAAAAATTGAATAATTTCTACTAACGATTCACTTGGATTGGTATGGTGGCCCTGTTCTGCAATAAACAGGTGGGATTAACCCTTCACACCACTCACATTTACACCGCTCTCAAAACTTTATTTTAGAGATTCAACAATTTCGTTAATTTCACAATTCATCGTCAATTATTTCGAAAGATTTGTATTTGTTTTGTCATTTTTTCATTAATAAATATTTAAAAAGTTAAAAACAATTATTTATTAATAAATAAATAGAATTCAAACATAACATTTTCTTTCAAACTTGAATTCTATTTATTGATAAATAATTGTTTTAACTTTTTTTTCAATTAATAAATTGTCAGTGTAGTCATTGACTTTAATTTACTTTTTCACACTCAAAATACAAAATACACTTTATTTTAAAAAGAATAAATATAATTTATCGCTCCGACACATTAAGAATAAATCGAGTAACTAAAGTTAAAACTTTAGTTAATCATGTAAAAAAAATTGATAAAATTAACGCAGTTCGTAATGCAAAAATAATTTTTAACATTTAAAAGTTTTTTTTATTTCAAATTCTAAGCAAAAACATTGGTAAACAGACGTCATCAATAATTTCAAAGTATTACTAAATTAAAAACTAATACCAAGTTAAATATGAAACGTTTTAGTTAAACATAAAATAAATAAGATCTTAATTGCGTACATTCACAAATATTTTAATTAAATAAGCATTTCCTTTTTTATTACAACAAAATAAGGGTACTTAAATTTCTTTATAACCTTAAAAACAATAAAAAAATTAATGGATAATAATTTTTCAACTTCTATAAACTATTACAGAACCAGTTTTATATATAAAGTTAAAACTTATAAATTATTACATTTTTTCTTCCATATATTTTGCATAGCGATAGTCAATTGGTAAACAAAGTCGTTTTCCGATTAACTGATGCCGGATTTTACTAATTTATGACTTTTAAGGGATAGTTTTGCTAATTTTTAGTAAAACGTGGGATTTTTTAAAATTCAGCGGCTTATGACTTTAATTTAATAATTATCTTTGAAATAGTTCCCAAAAAGGTGTATTTATCTTTCAAAGGATTTTTACAAGTAATTTCTTCAAAGTTCAAAATTCACTGAATTGTGGGTGTTTTTTTAACTGTCGTGATAACATATTTTATTATAATTTATTTTTCACACGTAAATATGCAGTTTTTTCATTTAGAGATTAAGTTTACGTTTTTATCTTTCAAACACAATCAAAGTTTACACAGAAACTAATTAAATAATTAATGATAAGCGCTTTTTAATAAGCATAGTCCGTACAAGAGACACCCATTTTTGCACGTACCTAATATATATAATATATATATATATATATATATATATATATATATATATATATATATATATATATATATATATATAAGGGGTTTATATAGTCAGCCACAGGCCACAGCCCCACTGTTTCGATGTATCACAGCATTTCAGTGCGGCTAGACAAGCACCGCTTTTATAAGTCTCGTAAAGATCAGTATCACTTTGTAAGCTACAGGGCACACATACTTGTCACAGATGTCACATATCAACCAATTCATATCATTAGATTACAAATATGAAACAAACATAAAATAAACTAATACAATAACACCTTTATGAGAAACAGAAAGAGCAATAGAAAAATAGGAGGAAAACAGTCAGCAGGAAGAGAGTTCCACATGTCTGCAGTTCTTAGAAAGAAGCTACTGGAATAGGAGTTGTATTACAATGAGGTATCAAAACACCTCATAGATAAAGACCACTAGACAAACGAGTCAATCGAGCTGGAACAAAGGAAGCAGAGAATATATCAGAGACTTATGAAGAACACATTCTAGTTCTTTTACTAGAATTAAATACGACGTCACGCCAAAGCGATAATTATTTTGTTCGGGTAGTGTTGTAAGCTCCCTGTTTATGGAAATCGATCCAGACAATGCATGAAGTCATTTCCTGTAAGTAGCTAACAAGAACAAAAGATAATTATCACAAAAACAGGAGTTGGCTATTAGCCTTAGTCTTGAAAAGACCAAGGCTATAGGTAGAAGGAAAACAGTCAACAGGAAGAGAGTTCCAGAAGCTACTGGAATAGAAAGTTGTATTACAATGAGTCCTTAAACACACAGAATTAATGGAGACAACTTAACCAATGGCTAAGTAAAAGAAATAAATTCGCGTGAATCAGCATCATGACGTCATTGATAGTGGTTAGTCTGACCCACGGCCTTCGCTATGAAGGTCACTGTAAAACCCAACTTTACTGTTTGTCGACTAAAATTAAATTCTGTTTCTGTCATTTCCCCAAAATAAAGATACCTCCAGCTTGTGTCGTTCCATATTACCAGGGGAAATAGCCGAAAAGTAAATGTATTTTCTTTTCCGAAAGATAAAGAATTGTTTCGGACTTTGGCACGGTGTATTAAACGCGATAACTACAGTACTACGAAAGTTGGGAGAAAACAGAATATATATATATATATATATATATATATATATATATATATCCCTCTAACAGCAGTAAGATGTGACAAAAGGTCGGAAAGTGGGATTACAAAGTCAGTGCCCTAGAAGAAGACTACTCCGGCCTACAAAAATATCTCGGCAGCCCCGTCGGCATTCCCCGGTAGGGATACCTCATGCGAATAGCAATAAACTACCCCCTTCTCAAAGGGTGAGATAGCAAAGCCTGAGAGGGTACACCTCCTAGAACGGCACAGGAAAATAGTCAGACCAGCGAAATCAAGGCCCTAAGGACAAAATGGTATTGGTTTACAGATTCTACACACTGATCTTAGCCAAAAGGCCAAGAAGATTTACTCTGGTGGAGATCAGACTGTCTGAAGATACCGGCTTCTTGACCAACATTACACCAAATATTGATATTATTATTATTTTCCTTTCTCTTTGCAAAACTCAATCATGTGCTGCAAAGCTAAAAACAAAAACATTTCCCTTTCTTGATAAATACTTGAACATTAAAACTGGAAACATAAATACATTTACAAAAATGATCGTATTCGGCAATAAATGACACGAAAAAGGTTGTTATGCCGTTAAACAAAACACTGAAACAAAGAGAAATAATAGATATTTGAAGATATAAAAACTTGACGCATAAATATTTTCACCAAAATGACTGAATACGGTATTAAATATCCCCAAAAAGGGTTCATATGCCGTAAAACAAAACAACCAAACCAATCAACATGATAAATATTTGAAAGTATAAAAAAACTTAAAGTATAAATACTTAAAAAAAATGACTGGATTCTGTATTAAAACCCTCGAGAAGGGTTGATATGCCGTAAAACAAAACAATTATGCGAAACCATCTATATATTTACTAGTGATGGAACGATTCCAATATTTTCCCGATTCCGATACAATTACAGATTCTGTTTTAATTCCCTGTTTCCGATTTTTTTTTTAAATCTCTCAGTATTTCGTTATAGAGCTTTTGTTTTCTTAATTTTTGGATTACCGTAAAACAAATGTAATATGGCAAACCTAAAAACACATTTGAAGAGATCATCTATAGATTTTAGTTTTACTGGTAGTTTAGAATCAATAAATAGCAAACGGCCCGATGGCCTGACGGTGTTTCTCAAGGCACTTATATAGGATGCGACTTGTGTCGACATCTTTGCGCATTCGCCAGTAACAGAATCGGCAACAAACCCTGAGCATTCAACAGCGTCAGCAGAGAGCCGCAAGCGGTCAAAATATGCCGATCTTCTCGACAGATTTGTATTTCAACCGATTAACGTGGACACGATTTGAGCAATACCCCCCCCCCCCCGCCCCCGCATGCAGGACTTCCTCAACAGCCTTGTTTGTTAATAACGCACCACACTGGGGACCATCGTGAATTGACTTGGCTTTACGAGCGCTTCTCCATCGTCACTATTCATGGAAACGCTTTGAGCTTGCTCTCGGCCTGCCAAGCCAGCAGAACATCGAATAAAACTTTCTAATGCTTACATGTTGATTTCGAAAATGGAAATTTTATTAATTAATTATTATTTAATTCCTCATTTTCCTTCTCGTTATTTTTTAGTAATCTATTATTTGATACATTTGTTACATTTTCTGAAATGTTAATGATGCTGGACATTTTAACCTTTTATATATATATATATATATATATATATATATATATATATATATATATATATATATATATATATATATATATATATTACATTTATAATATATTTTAATTAATGTTTAACAAACATTACATTGGTATCTTCATCTTAAAACTACAATATTATTTTCAAAACTACAATATATTTTTTCAAAAGTACACTATTTTTTTCAAAATAACATCTGAAGAGAACCAAACATGCTCGAAACACGTGTTATTTTCATTTGTAATATATTTTAATGTATATTTAATAAACATTATATTGGTATCTTCATCTTAAAACTACAACATATTTTTTCAAAACTACAATATTTTGTTCAAAATAACATCTGAAAAAAAAACCAAACATGCTCGAAACACGTGTTATTTTCATTTGGCATATTTTTCAATTTCTGTTTATTAAATCATTTGACTTTTTATAAAATTAAAAGAATCGTTTTTGGGATCGAGTATTAGGCACAAATTTGTCCGATTCCGATACCCTCAAAAGTCCCTATTTTTATGATCCCCGATTCCGATTAATCGTCCCAACACTAGTATTTTAAAAGATTTTATGTGCACAAATTCACATTAGGAAATTAAAATATTTCAGATGTTGGCAGTGGGGGTGAGTGGGGGGTGCTTGTCAAAAGTGACAAATGTTCTTCGGTGTCCATGATGTCTGTTTTCACATATCTCTAGTTACAGACCAGAATACGCACCCATACACCTGGATTGCTCTCTTAATTGGTTTTCTACAACTTCATGACTGAGAGTTTAACAGAGCTTGCTGCATTACCCTACCCCAGTCACCACAGTAAAACCTAACCCTAACCCTAACACTAACCCTAAACCTCCATCGTACCGAGAAGAAAAACCTCAATGCCCACAAACGAATAATCTTGCCGCTAATTTAGCCATATTTGATTCGACGCTGCATTTATCAAACGCGGAGCCAATCGATCATAAAATGATCGATAAACTAGTGGTGTGTATAGGCGTGAGTAAAAAGGGTTGTCCATCGTCTTACTGCAAGGTTTAATATTGGAGACAGAGAGAGAGAGAGAGAGAGAGAAAGAGAGAGAGAGAGAAAGAGAGAGAGAGAGAGAAAGAGAGAGAGAGAGAGAAAGAGAGAAAGAGAGAGGGACGATTGGAATGGTGGTATTCTTTACCGATCTAAATTATTCCAAGATTACTCTCTCCCAATCTCTCGCTCTCTCTCTCTCTCTCTCTCTCTCTCTCTCTCTCTCTTCATAACTTGTTTATATGACAGACTAAGTTATTACCATTTGATTTATGTGTTTTTCGGTCTAATCTTTTACTTTTTTACTTTTTTTTAAAATCTCAAACAAGGCACACTGCCACTAAGAACGTATATTTTTTATATCCCACTTAGCTCCCACTCCCATTTAGAGACATACCTCTTGATATGCACGTGATGAAATATTTTTCCATATTTGTATATCCCACTTAGCTCCCACTCCTATTTAGAGACATACCTCTTGTTATACACGTGATGAAATATTTTTCCATATTTTTTTATATTCCACTTAGCTCACATCCCCATTTAAAGACAGACCTCTTGGTATACACGTGATGGAATATTTCTTCCATATTTTTTATAGCCCACTTAGCTCACACTCCCATTTAGACACCGACCTTTTGGTACAAACGGGATGGAATATTTTCCCCCCATATGTTTTATATCCCATTTAGCTCCCACTCCCATTTAGAGACCGACCTCTTGGTATACACGTGATGGAATATGGAGTTGCATATCTTATCAAGCATGGATACATCTGGATTGCTCTCTTAATTCATTTTGCACAACTTCATGGCTGAGAGTTTAACAGACCTTGCTTCATTACCCTACCCCGGTCACCACAGTAAACCCTAACCCTAACCCTAAACCTCCATCGTACCATAAAATGATCGATAAACTAGTGGCGTGTATAGGCGTGAGTAAAAAGAGTGGTCCATCGTCCAGCGGCAATGTTGAATATTGGAGAGAAAGAGAGAAAGAGTGGTGGGTGAGTGTGGCGATCGAACCCTCGCGTATATGTCAATGGCGATGCATATCTCATCAAGCATAAACTGGTTTGTGAGATTACCATTAGAATGCAATTGTATCCGGTTCACATTGTATTGGTCGCCATCATTGATCTAATAATTGCCTGTCACTTGACTTCTTCTCTGTCATCAATAGAGTTATGCACAATTCTTCCAAACCGACAATCAAATAACACACAAGCAGTATCCAGTGGAAGTACCCGTCAAAAATGCAGGTTATCTTGAAGTTTCGCGCTCTCACGCCCCTTATTTCAAATTCGTGGACGTAGGCCGACATCAAAAGACTGCCTCTCTTGCACCAAGCGGTCACAATTAACACAAAAAAAAGTCACATAAAATCTTTTTCAGGGAAAAAGATATAATAAAAATTTATTAGAATCTGCTTAAATATTTTTTTTAATGAAAATTAAAAATCAATTAAAAATTGAATATCAATTAAAAATTAAATATTAATTAAAAATTGAATTTTTAATTGATTACTGAAAACGATAAAATAATTCGAATTAAAAAAAAACTTTATTTTTTAAAAAATTTAATCATTTTCAGTGTGTAATAATTTATATCGGTTTGAAACCGTCTAAATTATACTTGAAACGTTGTTTATGGCCGATTAGTGCAGGAAAAGCAGTCGTTTGATGTCTGCCTATGGCCACGAATTCGAAATAGGGGCGTGGGAGCGCGAAACTTCGAAATGCATATTTATATACTCATAAATGAGCAAATCTATACGAATCATTTATAATATTTTGATTATTCGGACTACGATTCACATTCTGGTTGTTTTAACCCCACAGCGTTTCGGCCGATGGTACTTCAAGGATTTTTTGTGTTCCTCTTTTCGAAAATTAGAACCTTGAATTTGGGAATTTTTATATTGAGAAACTAGAGAGTATATCGGATTGAACCCTTTATTTAATCTACGAGGGTTATTTGTTTGCGTTAGAAAATTTTCGAATGCAGAAACTAAGAGGAAGAAACAGAAGAAGAAAAAGAAACGAAAGGAAGAATAGAAGAAGAAACAAAAGGAGAAAGATGAAACGTAGAAGAAGAAGAAGAAGAAGAAGAAGAAGAAGAAAAAGAAGAAGAAGAAGAAAAAGAAGAAGAATAGGAAAAAGAAGACGACGAAGAAAAAGAAGACGACGAAGAAAAAGAAGAGAAAACGGAAGAAGAACAAGAAAAGAAGAAGAAAAAAGAAACGAAAGGAGGAAGAGAAAAATAAGAAATGGAAGAATGAAGTGGGACGAGAAAGGGAAGAAGAAGAAGAAGAAGAAGAAGAAGACAAAGGAACAAAATTTAATGCTGAATGCGGTCATTTTAGTAAAATATTTTATGCTCTAAGTACTTTATATGGTTCTTGTTTTACGGCATATCAACCCTTTTCGTGTTATTTAATGCTGAATCTGGTTTTATAAAATATTTTATGCTTCATGTTCTTTATATGTTCAAGTATTTATAAATGGTGTTAGGTTTGGTTCTTTTGTTTTACGGCATATCAACCTTTTCCGAATCCGGTCATTTTGATAAAAGTGTTACGCTTTAAGTTCTTTATATGTTCAAGTAAATGATGTTTTGTTTGTTTTTGTTTTTGTAAAAGAAAAATGTTGTTATGTTTTTGTATTTGCAGAACATTATTGCGTTTTGTAAAGGGATAAGAAAAAATAAAATAACATCGATATTTGGTGCATTTTTGGTAAGGAAGCCGGTATCTTTAGACTGTTTGATCTGGACGATGACATGGAGTATGTACGGTAACACATAGACTTAGATAGGGAGCTTGTCGAAGGCTAAAATGCATGTCATAGATAAAAGCATTGATGGTATTCAATTCTAATTTCATTGTGCTATTTTATCTACATATGTGCAATCATTTCGTCGACATTAACAGTAATTTATTTAATTGATTTAATCAAAAAATGGATAACTTAAGAAAAAAATACCCCAATACTATTCTTAACAATGCTCCCAAGTCTTCTTGCGGATCTGGAATAAGCGGGAAAGGAAAGAAGAAGGAAGAGGGTGGCTATCTTTCTATGTGTCTAACCCCTTTCCCTTCTCCCGCTTCCCCCATTCTCTTTATTTAATGACACCTTATTATATTGTATTGCTTTTAAATGTATGTCTGATGTCGCTGTAATCCTGAGAACAGATACTACACTTTGATCTTAGCCAAAAGGTCATGGTACGGTCAAGGAACTATAAAAAAAAAATTATGACTAGGCATTTTAAAATGAATTTAAAAAACTGATTTTATCTATTATTACATTATCTTTTATTGGAATGGGCAGTGTAGTATCGGTTCTGTTGTCATAAGACCGTCCTCCCTGGAATTACCTCCTCCTTTCTTAAAGGGCGGTAGTAATCCTCCCAGGTAGTATATTCTCGTTTGAAGGAGGGTTAATGTAGTATCTTTTCTGTGTTCATATGACAATCTTCTCATGTACTACCTTCTCATTTTTTTTAGAGAGGAGGGGAAGTGTAGTACGTTTTCTGTTGTTCCTTCGACCATTTTATGATGTATATCCTCCCAGGTTTTACCTCTTCTATGTTCTGCTGTAATGATACCACCCTATCAGGCATTACTTACTCTTTTGAGCGTCAGTGTATGTAGTTCGTTCATCATGACATCTTCCCAGCCTAGCAAAAATATGTAATCGGAGGGAGCATATATATTTGTTTTATGGAAATCGTTCTAGACAAGGCATGAAGCCACTTAATGTAACGATCTGGTTTTAACTAAATGTCACTGTGCCTCATAAAATGTTGATGCGACATAGAAATGTGCCATAAAAGACCCAGTTATAGTGAACGGAGAAAATGTCAAGATAGTTGACAACTCTATTTACTTAGGGAAGATGGTGAGAAACAACGCTACTACTTATGCCTGATATCAAACGGCAAATTGCGCTTGGGTGGACAGACTTTTCCAAAATAGACAACATCATGAAAAATATAAGGTCCACTATGAACATTAAACGGAAAATGTTGAACGAATACATTATGCCTGTTATAACACATGGCAGCGAAACCTGGGCACTTAATAATGCAGTAAAAAAAAGACTTCGGGTGGAACAATGCAAAATGGAACGCACTATGCACGGCATCAGTCTACAAGAAAGAAAAAGAAACACTTGGATCAGACAGCAAACTGGAGTAAATGACATCATCACCACTATACGAACGACTAAACATAGATGGGCAGGTCCCATTTCGAGGTATACAGACAACAGGTGGACACTTAGCGCGATAGAATATACCCCGAAGCAATGGAAAAGCCCAAGAGGAAGGCTAAAAAGCCGTTTGAGAGACGACCTCGACAGTCAAATGACACGAAACAAGTTATAAGGAAACCAAGTAGGAGTTCCTCCTCCAGAAGTGATCAAAAACCTTAATGAATATGATGATATAAATATTACTGACGGATAGAGGAACCTGAGGCAACACTTTGAGCGCTTCATCTATTACATAAAGAGAAGTGCTTGTGTGTATGTGCTTGTACGTCAAGCTAAACGTCTAAAACTACCAAAGAAACATCCACAAATTGGTATATATTGTTTGAGCCTAAAGTGTCACCGATTTTGTCAGGGGGTGTTGATTTCTTTGTAATTTTCATGTATTAACTAAAGGGAAGTAACTTTTATTTTTTCAAGGAGTGTTAGGGTTAGGGTTCGTTAAAATCGCTTTGATCATTTTTTATTTCCTATTAGTGAATTTCGAGATTCAATCAATTAAAATGTTAATTTGTCGTCTACTTATTTTCTCGCAACTGATTGGAGAAACGCTTCGGCATTTTTCGGCCGTCTTCGTAAATATCCAGAAACTACTGACGTAAACTCGAGTTTAGCTTGGGTTCTAATCTGCACAAGTACCAACGATTCTTCTTATTTTATTTTCTTGACAATAAAAAATGAAACAAACACAGGTATTTATTTATTAGAATATTGTTTATTTACAACATAAGATTAAAGACCGCAGGTTAGGAATCCCATTATCAGATTTAGTATGGACTCTTTGAGTAATATTTTTTATTGGTAAATTATGGTAAACAAAGTAACTATTTAAGAGTTCACTTGCATTTTCCTTAAAAAAAAACTTTTGAAATTTTGAAATTCGTTTTTGCTCCTATTTGCTAAACGTCTATATGGCGCCTCTCAGAGAGTTCACACTTGATTATTAAAAGATTTTATATTTTTCTGGCGCTGGCTTGACCCTGTCGTTGTTTTGTCAGCGCGGATAAATCCTCGGAAATAATTAATTTTTCATTGTACTTTTTTCGGTTGTGGCTAGTTTTGAGACGATTAATCTGAATCGGAATCGGGAATCGGAAAAAATCTTAACTTTTTGGGGTATCGAAATCGGAAAAATTTGTGCTTATTTTCCCATGCAAAAAACGATTCTTTTAATTGTGTTTTTATTTTTATTTTGTTTAAAAAATAATTTTCCATTGCTGGCAGTAATGATATAAGGAGATTTTTACATTTGCGAAAACATTTTTACTGTCTCTTTCTCTTCTCACTGGAGAGTTTCTTACTCGACCGAGCGGGTACTATTTATACTCTATATAGCAGGCATCACATCTGCCCTCTTCCCTGTATTCAAATTGCTTTCCTCTTCTTCCGAACTGCTGCCTGCATACCTTTGAGGTTTTCTTATGTGGCGTTTTGTTCGTCTGAGGGCTTCTCATTTCTCCTCCTCCTCGCGTTCTCTCTAATGTTCTATTTTCTCCCCCCCCCCTTTCCGCCCAAAAGTTGTTGAAAGGGAAATCGTCATCCCTTAGTTGTTGGCAAGTCCTGTCTTCATTTTCGATGTGTGTCTTGTAATAGCGTTATAATAACGAACTCGCCTCTGCGTTCTCTTACCCTCCATTGTGTTGGGTGGTAAACTGGCGTTAGCTTGTTATGTTTGCTTTGTCAGTAATATCATATCTCCTGGTCCTATATTAATCAGTTTCGTTTTATTTTTTAAATTTTTTTATTTTTTTATTTGTACGAAATTTTAATCTGTCTTTTTCATTTTGGTCCTTTCGCCGCGCCGTGATCCAAATTTGGGTTTCAGGCCTCTTTTGCAATCTTGGTATGTTTGTCCTCACTTCCATACTCATAAGTAATTTAGCATATGAGCTATTTCAGTAATACATCAGAAATTTTCCGTAATGTTTTCGTCAGTCCTTTCCTTCTGTGTGTATCGTCCGAATGGCTTTCAGGGTGGTTGCGAAAAACCGCTCGATCCTCCATTAGCTTGAGGTTTACAAGGTGTAACCCTTCGGTGTTTGATACCACATTATTTACAGAAGTGATTAAACTCAGTCGACCTGAACTGGGGTTCTTTATCTGAAACGATCATCGCTGGGATGCCATGTATGTAGAAATACTTTTTGATTGTAAATATGATTATATCCGCCCTAGTGGATTTGATAACAAATGCCTCAGGCCATTATTCTAGTGACATAATTCAACTGAGGAAAAGCCTATAGATGGCTACGTGAAGTGTTTCCCAGGGGCCTTTAATTTCGGCCATATGCACCGGGCGGTGTTTTTTCTTCGGTTCTAGTGTTGTGCATGGGATACATCGGCTTATAACAGCCTATATGTATTTGTCTATTTCGGGCCACCATACCTTAGTTCTAAGTAAGGCTTCTGTTTTCAGTATCCCTATATGTCTCATGCGCCAATTTTAGGATCCGTTTCTGTAAGTTTGTGGGTATGATAGTTCTGGCTCCGCGTATGACTACGCCTCGTTTTGTTTTCAGTTCATACCTCACCAGTTTAAAAGGTTCAGGTAACTTATTTGTCCGGTCGTTTTATTGTATTGCATTTTTCACTGTTGTGACGGTTGGATCCCGTTGAGATTCCTCCATCATCTCCGATAAGGTAATTGTTTTGGGAATACTGTTAGATACAACCATGTTAATAAATGCTCCAGCTATCTCTTCTTCAAGTGAGACTACTTTTTGGTACATTCTGGGCCCAACCCCCTTCATTCTAAGATCGTTCGTACACATTTATGCAGATTACACATGGTAACACTTCCAAGAGCAACAATGAACAAGGTCTTTCTGGCTTTCACTCACCTCCGTCCTTGAGAACGTAGTGCAATGGAGAAAAAAAAGGTCACTAGTTACTTTTAATTCGTTCAAAACCAAAGTGTAGTATATATTCTCAGCATCCCAGCGACTTCGTTTTATTATAGACGAAAATATTGCGTATGTATAAGAAAATATGACAATGAAAAATACAAATGTATATTACAGAATATGAATTTATTAGAGAATGTTA
>CAUVYP010001111.1:522500-527500 GCA_963556195.1 Sepiola atlantica
AAACGTATAATTGCTTAACGGCTTAGAATTTTGTAACGTTAATTACTATGTTAGACACTTTAAAATGTGTGACTAGTTTCGTAATTCACGTTATTGATTGTGGAATGTTTAAATCTTATGTAGAGAGCATCAAGAATTTTTAATCTTTTGATGTTGGTATCGTGGTGTATTATTTTAGAATATAATTATATATATATATATATATATATATATATATATATATATATATTTTGATTTTATTCCATTAGTTGCGACAAAACAGGTTTTGTTTCATTGGTGCGAATAGCTACCAACTCATCGGGCCGGCGAAAGGAATTCAAATGGCATAAAATTTTAAGTTCACTTTAACGGGAGATTGAAAATTGAAAATACATAGGAGGGGGAGGGGGATAGAGTTGGGGCTTTGTCTATAACGGCGACATGGGACATGAGAGGGGAGGGGGAGGACCCCAACAAGTCGTGTTTCAAATTATTACGTGGGAGGTTTTGCACGTATATATTTTGCTCTGAATTTTCATTGAGCACTCTCATAAACCCGGTTTCAACTTCCTTCGGATTCATACCCCCTGGATATTTGTAACAAGTTAATTATATATATATATATATATATATATATATATATATATATATATATATATTATTTTAATAAATATATTAGTACACACAGATTGACGGCGTCTACCCTTACTCTGCGTTCTCATCTCAACAAAAGACTCTTTATCTTTTGGTTTTTATTTTGTGTATAATTTTTTTCAAAGCTAAATGTTGCCGATATATATTTACAATTACATTGTCGGGTTTTCTCTATCCTCTGATGAAAAGAGTTTATCTTTGAAAATCCATGGATTAAGGGTGCGAAGCACCTTGCTTTGAACTTTTGATTTTCTAATAAATATTGTATCTTTACAATTTTTATTCTCATCTTTCATCTCTAGAATTGATTGCTCTATTCAATATATTGAGCTTTATATTATCACGATAGATTATTATTAAACGATAATTTAATTATCTTTGATTTAATTCAACATTTAAATATTATACAGACTGACAATCTCGGTGTACGCAGTTCGAATCCAGTTCGTTCCACAGAAATACTTTCACTTAGGATGTTGGCAACCTTCGCGTGGCCCCTCCTGTAAGTACCCAATGATTTCTAGAAAGAATTCTTACTATAAATATATTTGCGAAACCTATGCTAACAACAAAATCATCTTATTCATATGAAATGAATACATATATACATTTTTAATAGGTTTATTGCCTATCGCCTGAAGCATTCTAATCTTTAGTCCAGATAAATACTTTAGTTCTTTCCTCCTAACATGAGGAGAAATGCATTATAACTCCTAATTAATATGTACTTCGCCTGTCACCCATTACACCAGGGTATTTTATCTGATTTATAAGATATCGTGCAAACCAATGCCAACAACAGAATCATCTGATTCATACGAGATGAATTAATGAACACATTTTTAAAAGATAAAGTTGCCATCGGGTTTCTGATCCTTCTAATTGGCTGTTTCCGTAAACGGTCGGAAGATGCCGAACAAAAAATAGATTTTGTTTGGTTCAGAAGCTATACCAGTACTTAATAATACTTGTAGGATGGTATCATGATAACAGAACAGATACCATAATATCTCCTCTAAAATAGAGGAGGCAATACCTTGGAGAATCTCCCCACGAAATAATTAAAAGTAGCTGGGTTTACCTGCTCGTTATCGTTTGGTAGAACCATAAATTTTAATAATAAACCATTTATATAAATCTATATAATATAGTAAAGTAGGTTTCTCATGTCTGCATACAAATAGCTTAATATTAAATTTAAATAATACACCATTCATATAAATCTATATAATATAGTAAAGTCGGTTTCTCATGTCTGCATTAAAATGGTCTAATAACTAAAACCTGCATATGGTAATCTGCTCCACTCCATCTGCTAATCTGCTCCAATTCGCTTACGCCCCCATGCATGTTTCCAGAAATTATGCATTAACTTCTTTCAATATTTTATTTTCCTTGTATTTTTCCTTTTCACATTATATTTACATTGTTAAAGGTTAAATTATCGCCGGTTTCTCGAGCATTCTGATTGGCTAAGTAATTAGGAATCTTCCGGCTGTTTACGTAAACGTCCGGGAGGTGCAGAACGAAAATATTTTTTATGATAAACAGATAGACGAATACCAACAAGAACAGAAGTTCAAGAGACAGATTTATGGTGGTTCCTTAACACCCTTTGAAAATCTGTCTTCCTTAAATATTTTTCTGCTGTTTTATGAAATTTGCCATCGTGCCTTTAAGGCCCTATGACTCCTAGTTGGGAATTACTGATTTACAAAAATAAAAATCGAATAATTTGAAATTGAAAATTATATGATGAAAGATAATCGATATCTGATCATTGCTGACCTGATATTCAATAAGATTTCTCTCTTTCAAATACAAATCAATGATAATTGATGTCTTTAATGTTCCCGTATCAATCATCGCATGGAAATAGAAAACTATCGATTTTCTTACGAAGTCCGAATTAATAGAAATTTAGAAAAGAATTAAAAGATTACAACTTAAAAAAGTACAATTTAATAAACAAAACCAAATTTTCAGGTATCATGCAATTTTGAGCGATGACTCCTAAGTCAATATATATATATATATATATATATATATATATATATACATATATATATATATATATATGTGTGTGTGTATATAACTGCATGTATGCAAAAGTTTTTTCATATATAACTCCTATCTAATAAGCAAAACGGGTTACTGTTATTACACTCAAGAATACAACATAAATACTTGATATTCTGCATATATAGTTCATATAAACGATTAAGAAAGAACCTTTTGACTGCCTAATTAACATAGCTATTTTTAAACCGTTCATAATGAATTAACATTTGGTATTATTAATTTGGAATTGCATTTGTATAGTTTTTTTTTATCTATATGTAATGGTTTAGTCTATATTAAAAGTAATTACTTAAATTTATTTAATAAAGAAATCGGAAAACATAACTAAAACACCTTAAGTTTAAACACGCAGCGCTCGCCACGACCTTACTGAAGGTCATGACTCGCCACGGGTGAGGTATAAGCGAGAATAGAAAGATAGGGGAGAGAGAGTGTGGCTGTCTCGCTCGCTTTCTCTCTGATCCCTTTTTTTCGCCTTCTTTTTTCAATTTTTACATTTACCCTGAAAAATAAATAAATTACTTTTTTTATTACTTAAGTTAATGTCTTTATTGTAAAGTTTAACAACAAACTTGTTGTTTAATGTTTACAAAGACCTTATCACTATTCTGATTGACAAATGAAAACAATAGTTTAGTAGCACAGTGATCAGTTCAAATTACGAAAACATCTTCATTCGTATTTCTGTATGATTGTAGATTAACATCTTCCGCAAAATACCCCCCCATCCACGCAATAGTATTCTACCTGTTTTAAACGATTACGTGTGAACACCCTGAAAAGAGCATTATTTTGGAATTTAAAGTGGGAGAAATGTTTTGTATATAAATTTAATGTAAAATTATCCCTATTTTGCGGGTCAGTTTTAGGGCAGTTCAATCAGTTCAATTTTTCTATGGGAGTTAAATACGCTGCGTTTTTTGTGGGGAAGCTACTTTTTTAGGTGATTAAATGTCGTTTTATGACCTTGCCACCCGGACTTTGGGTTAGTAGTAAAATCTTTTGGTAAGTTCCCTAAAATGATAGAATGGCCCTGAAATTTGTAAACATAGTACGTTTGATATATATATATATATATATATATATATATATATATATATATATATATATATATATATATATATATATATATATATATGAAGCAATCCAACAAAAGATATAAGCGTCAACTAATATCTTATAATTAGTGAAACATCCGGATAAAAAAACTGAAGCTCAATATACTGGATAGAGCATTAATATTATAATATAAAATGAAGTAATAAAATAAGGTGTCAATCAAATTTTATTAGAATTCAAAGTTCATGCAAAGCATCCTTAAGTCCTTAGCTCATGAGTTTTCAAAGATAATTCTTCTCTTCAGAGGACCATTACCGCAGTTATACTACTACAGGCAATAAAATTACGCTTTGAAAATATATAAAATTATATACACAAATATATAAAAATACATAACATCAAACATATCAATCCAAAAACATACTTTTGTTGAATCCATACAGTCCATCCAGGTCATACAAGTTGAGAAGCATAATCAGGAAGGACATTACTCCAAGATACAAACAGCAGTCCAAATATGTGAAATTGAAGGGGCCGGCAAAGTTATCCAGTCGCGAAATGTGTCCATATTCAATGTTAATGATAAATAAATCAATCAAAATAATACAAAATGTCCAATCAAAGTTCCGAGATCCCAACATGTGCAACTCTAATCAAATCCAAATTCGTTGTTTAATTAGAAAACCCGCTAAATCCGAATTGAGCAAAATAAGACGGACTCCCATCACATCTAGCCAGAAGAGCGAAAAATATATATAATATTATATATATATATATATATATATATATATATATATATATATATATATATATATATATATATATATATATATATACCGTATTTCTTAATTGGGTGAGTTTCCCAGCAGAGTGCTCAATTATTAATGCAAAAGTAAAATTAACTAGATAATTAATAAGAGCATGATATTTATTAATATTAAACAAAGTGTTACAACAACATCCGGACCAAGGTTTCAGATCCGAGAAAATCGGACCTTCATCAGCGGAGTCGTATAGCTTAATGAGTGAGAACAACCGCCAGGAATTTCAAAATATTGTCCGTTGGAAAGATGGAACACTTTCAGATTTAAAATTGTCACGTGCGTGGAATATTCGTAGTCAGTTATGAAAAAGTTTCAGATCAAAACAACAGCAACGCTGTACATCGAAAAAGCAAGAAATTAAATGGGAATAACGTTAACAGTTGGACAGATGGGAAACTAGCA
>CAUVYP010001111.1:532500-587500 GCA_963556195.1 Sepiola atlantica
TAGATTGACGAGGTTAATGTAAGGTTAGGGTTAGTTAAGGATTAGGTTGGGGTAAGGGTTAGAGTAAGGTTAGCAGCTTTTAACCTTACCGATTAGGTTATGGTTAGGGTTAAGTTAACAGTTTTAGAACCTACCTGACTAGGTTAAAGTAATTTTCTGTAGGGTTAGAGTTAGGTGTAGCGTGAAAAAGAGCATATTATGCAACTTATGTTTTCGCTTATGAGTTTTCTTTTCTGAGAAAGTTAAATAATTCTTTCTGGAGACTGAAGCGTCTGTCCTAAATCGCTGACAGGGCTGAACCCGTTAATGTTTGTTTTTTTGTTTCAAATATGACACATTTCAACAAAATCCTATTTCATATAATATTTAACGAAAATTTGTCAAACTGTAGCTTCTTTCACATCTGCGACGGTCGCTTTAATTTTTTTTAACCTTGTTAAATGTAATGCTATATATATTGAATTATCTATTGATAATTGTTGCCTGCTGCCATCTGATTAGGTAAGTGTTTCGGAATCGTCCGACTGTTTACGTTACACTGCGGGAAGGTTCCGACGTAACGTCGGTTTCAGGACGGGTCGTAAACTGCATATATATATATATATATATATATATATATATATATATATATATATATATATATATATATATATATATATATACGATAATTTTAAACTAAATAACATTTTCTAATAAACTAATATGCACTTGTGTTTAATGACAAACCTGCAATCATCAGTGTGGGAGTAGAAATCCCTTACCAGTCGCAAGAGTCGTACCCCAATACAAAAGGGATTTTTGACTCAGTAGTCGTAGTGTTAGCCGTTGCGGCCAACGCGCGTTCCTGTGGAAATTGTAAAATGAATTAACGTTTAAGTGCCGAATTAAGCGGGCATGTTAGCAAGCTGTCAAACAGAACTCAGTAGGTGGGACTAAAGTATTGCATTACGCTATTAATAACTTCTTGTCATATATATATATATATATATATATATATATATATATATATATATATATATATATATAAATATATATATATACATTTTAGTTATGACTAAAGGAAAAATCAATTTATAATCATAGTTTTATTTATTTATTTTTCTAAATTTCCTCATTTTCCGACTTCGACGAATACATGTATTTTTTTCCTTCGTGTTACAAATACAATTTATAATTACTTATTTTTTTCATATTTCACGCGCGTTTTAACATCGTTGATCATCAGAGAAAATGTTTATAATCATGGAAAATATATCAATCCAAAACAGATATAAGGATATATACAAACAAAGTGTCTTGGCCCGGTGTGTCTAGTCTAGTCTAGTCTAGTCTAATCTATCTATCTATCTATCTATCTATCTATCTATCTATCTATCTATCTATCTATCTATCTATCTATCTGTGAAAAAGCCAAAACGTAGAACAAATAAAATACAGGACTAAGTTATCAAAAAAAACGATAGATTTTACCGGTTTCGTTCGGATCAAATTTTTTTCAAATAGTTAAACACGTGTCAAATATATCCCTTTGTGAGTTCCTTTTTTTTCTATGTTTTGCCGTTATTCATGAATTTTAAAATATTCACTTGTTCTGAAGACGTTCGTTAATATGAACGAAACAGGTAAAATCCCTCGTTTGTCTATGATTGATTCCTGTATTTAATTTGTTTTTACTTTGTCTTTTTCACACATCCTGTCTTTAAGTCATTTCATTGTATGATATTGTGCATTTTATCATTACACACACATATATATGTTGTTGGAACCTCTTTCGTCGTAATCGACGGGAGAGTCCATCATATATATATATATATATATATATATATATATATATATATATATATATATAAGTTAGAAGCTACTGTTTGAATAGCCGTTTCAAATATCGGGTGTTGTTTTTTTTTTGGGGGGGGGGGGGGTCATGGTATTTTGTCACCATTCTTCATGTGAGTTTTTCTCATGTATTTCGGCTTGCTACATTTTTGGCCAATTCTTCTCCTTGGATTTTTCCCATTTTCCGTTCTCCTGTTTTTGGAATAATATATTTTCCTATTACCTGTGAATTAACTCCTTGCTCTGATGATCATCAGCAAAGTTGGACTGAAGTATATATTTTTTTTTCTTTGACATTGCTGTGAAACGCGTGTGAGAAAATGTTTTAATTTTGAAAAAAAAGGAAAAATGAAAAAAAATAAAAAGATTTTGTTTGTCAGAAGAACAAGAGGAAATACAGGTATTTGCAGAAATGCGAAAATAAAGAAAATTATGATTCTAGATTAGTTTTTCTCGTGCTCATTGGAATGAATCTATAAAGAATATATGCTCTGAATCTTGTAATACAACTTCATCGAGCTCACAATTAGAAATAGTTCAGAAATTATAAGGAATCTATGCCTAAAAATATAATATTAATAAGAACTTACAAATATATATTATATAATATGATATTATATGATATATTTATATGAGTATATATATATTTATATATATATATATATATATATATATATATATATATATATATAAATATATATACTGGACAAGGGTAAAGTGTATGTATCTTTGTATTTATGCATCTATGTATGTATGTATGTATGTATGCATCTATCTATCTATCTATCTATTTATCTATCTATCTATCTATCTATCAATCTATATACCTACATATCTACCTACCTATTATGTATCTATCTATCAATATCTCTTACTCTCTCTCTCTCTCTCTCTCTCTCTCTCTCTCTCTATATATATATATATATATATATATATATATATATATATATAGTGGTTGGGTTCATGTTGAGATGAAGGGTATGCAAAAAAAAAAAAATCAAAAAAAAAAAATAAATATATATATATATGCACATAAATGTATATATATATATATATATATATATATATATATATATATATATATATATATACACCTATCTACCTACCTCCATATCTATTTATCTATCTATATATCTAACTTGGTGGTTTAATTATCTATAAATCTTACTATCTATTTGTTTATTTTAGATTAAAATCTCTTCTTCTTTTCCTTTACTTTATCTTCTTCTAAACCGCAATTAAACGACGGTTTGAATTATACGATATGACACCGTCTGACACACCGGTTCGCTCTCTTCGTTTGATCACTGTTATTCGTCTTGTTCTTCTTTTCCTTACGACACACGTGGGCACTTATAGCACTTTAGACGCTTATTCAAAAGAAATGGAATTTCTTTATTAGTCAAGTGTTTTTTTCTTAAATTGTTTTTTTTTACTAAAGAGTCACGACGTATCAAAGCTCAAATGCCACTCGAGGATAAAGGTTAATGATTTTGTCAGGTGGACGGTGAGATAACACCGTGATGATTGGTAACGGTGGTTGAAATTGGGCAGAATTCGATTAATTTGCTAACATTGGACTTTAAAACAACGATGTTGTAGTCAGATAGGAAGCATCCCCGCGGTACTGTGTTCCACAGATGGGTACTTATAGGAAAGAAAACTTTGCTAATGGACGTATTGTTTAGTTTTAGGCACAGAGAGTGGGAAAGGGAAATGTTTGACAGTGGTTGTAGCTAGACGAATTTCTGTTGTGAATGTTTTACGAAGAGTGGAGCTCAGTCAAGCACCTGCAATGCAAATAGCGATAGAGTAGAGAAAGACTAGCAACGTCTCTTATATGAGAAAGAGGTAGTAGAGAAGAGAAGAGGACATCGCCCACAAGATTGTGAAGTCGGTTTTGTTCTCTACCAAGGCAAAAAAAGAAGCTCTTAGCTGTATCACTCAAGATGTGGCAACAGTTCTCCATCTTAGGACGTATTTGACTCTTATACTGGTAGAGGATTTCGTCAGGAGTTGGATACCTTCTGGAGCAGTAGAATGATCCAACCATTTTTCCTGCAACCTTAGCAACGGATTTGATGTAAGTCTTTCATTTCATGACAGGAGTGAAGGTCAGTTCCAGAAGATTGGTATCTATTTCAATTGGTGTCAAATGGGATCAGTGCGTTGGTTGTAATCACTGGCACCTAAAAACAGTAGCCCCTTCCGTATCAGTGCCAATGTTCCTTGTGTGCTCCTTGTTTCCCTGACTCTACCGACATTCAGAAATGTAAGTGTAATGTGAAAAAATATGTCGCTGCACAACTCCCCACTTAGGATTCCCTTGTAATCATTCGCCCCTAATCAACAGTAACCCCTTACGTATCAGTGCCAATGTTCCTTTACTGGAGAGAATTCAAGTTAAAAATTTAAAAACTATGGATTTCGTTCTGCAAGATCAACTGCAGGTGTACTGACTATAATATCACACAGGATTAGTCAGCTCCTTTATTGACCTTCACGCCAGACACCAAATGAATAGAAAACTTTCATTTCATCTGCTGGGAAAATTGTTAGATCTTTCTACCGCTCCAGAAAATATCCCCCTTCTGACGCAATTCTTTACTTGTATGAGAGTAAAATACGCCCCTTTTTTCCTGGAGAGTCACAAATTTTCAAGGCACAAAAGCCACTCGAGGATAAGGGTTAATGAGTGTCAGGTGGACGGTGAGACAAATTTGATTATTTAGACGGCTTAACAAGTAATTGTTTACATTGGACTTGAAAACGATAATGTTGCAGTCAGCCGGGTAGCAGCCCCGCAGTATTGTGTTCTTATGGTAGTTTCGTTTAGTTTTAGATACAGAGAGGGATAAAGGGAAATTATTTACAGTGGCTGTAGGTAGACGAGTTCTTGTTGTGAATGTCTTACGACGAGTGATAATACATTGAAACTCAGTTGAGCACCTACCATGAAAATAACGATAGAGTAGAGAAAGAGTATTTACGTCTCTTCTGTGAGAAAGAGAAAATAAGAAGGAGAAAAAGACATCCCCACTAGATTTCGAAGTCGGTTTTGCACTCTGTCAAGGCAGAAAAGGAAGCTGTTAGCTGCATCACTCAAAATGTGGCAACAGTACTTCATCTTAGGCTGTATTTGGCTCTTATACAGGTAGAAGATTGCGTCAGAAGTGAGAAACCTTCTGGAGCCGTAGAATGGTCCTTCTATTTTTTCAGCGACCTTAGCAACGGATTTCATGTAAGTCTTCCATTTCAGGTAAGAAGTGAAGGTCAGTCCTAGTAACTTGTCAAAGCATGGGTCTTCATCAAAACGAGAGCCATTCATTTCAATTGAGGCCAAGTGGGGATCAATGCGTTTGCGGTGAAAAGAGAGAAGCTTGGTTTTGGACGCATTAAAAATAACCATTACACCACGTGCCAGAAATATCTTGAACAGAACATTAGATCTTCGGAATGTTGCCATGGATGGTTGTGTCGTCTGCATAAATGTCGACAAAGGGTGAGTTTGAATAAATGCGAAAGATTTTCCCATCAATCCCAACTATATTCACATCAAAATAGATTGGGCCTATTTAATTATATGATACAATATAGACTTTTGAAACACCGTATATATCTGCAAATGCCCTCAAACACATTCTAATTTGCATATTTATTATATAAACAGTTTCTAAAGATTTTTTGTAATATTCAGTTGTAATTTTAGATCATCATATTTTCGTATATATATGCAATATTTTCTATCGATAGTAACACGTCTGATGTTGCTAACACGCTGAGAACAGATAGTGAGAACAGATAGTACACTTTGATCTTAGCCAAAGGGCCAAGTAAACATGAAAAAATGAACGAAAAAAATGTATAATGGTTTAATGGTGGTGGTAGTGTAGTATCGGTTTTGTTGTCATAAGACCGCCCTCCCAGGAATTACCTCCTCTGCTTAAAGGGGTGGGGAAATCTTCCAAGGTATCACATCATCCTTTGAGGTAGAAGGTAATATAGTGTATGTTCTGATGTCATTCTATCATCTTCCCATGGTCTCACTTCTCCGTTTTCTGTGGCGGGGGTTTGTGGCGGGGGTTAGTGTAGTATCTGTTTTGTTTTTATACCATACTTACAGGCATTACCTTCTTTTTTAATAGGGCGACCCTACCAGTTATTACCTCTTTTAATTGGGGAGCAGTATAGTATATGTTCGATCATTATGATACCATCATTCCATGGTCATCATCTCCGTTTAGGGGTAGGGCTAGTCTTAAATAAATTTGCGGAAATATAAAATTTTCAAATTTGCAACAACCTTCATAATATATTCTATGTATTCGTTCCAATTCATGTTGCCTGTGAATGTTAGATCGTTAGATTTGAATGAAAAACCTTTAAGTATTGTTGTTGACCATGAAAATCAGTGGATTTAAAATGATTGTTATAATTTTTAAAGTTAATGAGCTTTGTATTTAATACCTCGAAGACAAAGCTTCTTTACTTTAACAATTATTAAATTCTACAATCAATTCATGTCCCGATTCCACAACAGCCATTGCCTTTGATATGCGTGTGTGTGTTCGTTTTGCCCTCATGTCTAGAATAGAACGTTGTGTTATCAGCAGATATAACTATCTCGACAAAACTTATTTATGGAAATCGCTCCAGACAAGGCATGAAGCCACTTGATGTAGGAGATAAAAAGGTACTACTTCAAGGTCAAAAGCAAGCCAAAGCTAAGTGTAAGATGGACTCTTTGAACTCGGACGAACATTTGTGTTGACTTTTCTTTGTGAGAAGTTGGATTTAGAATTCCCATACTATCATTGGATTGGAATGGTAACTTGTGAGCGGTATCTTGAATGATTTAGTTCTTTTGTTTTTTTTTGGGGGGGGGGGATTTATTCATCATTGTGCCGGCCGACGTGAAAGTGTATTATCGCACATTGTTCCGGTTTTTTGTTTTTTTTAAATGTATTTGGGACCGATTATTTGCTTGTTGGCTTGGTGGAAGAAATAATGAACAAGCTACTTTTCTAAGACTTTTCTAGGACTTTCTTTTTTATCGTTGTTCTTCCTTGTTTTTTAATTTTGACTTTTAATTTAATTTTTTTTTCCTCTTCTCTTCTTAAGTGACCTCAACTATTGCAACGCCACATTGTGTATTGTCGGCAGTTGAAACCAGTATTCCAGACATTTAATTTCCCTGATGATCTGCCAAGCAAGTAACTGCTTGGTAGTGAAACACGTGTAGGAAAAACATTTAATTTGAATAAATAATATTTGTAAGAAAAATATCTTTAATGGTGATCATTGGTGTCCTGAAAGGAATGCTTTGGTAAGCCTTCATAAAATCACACACACACACACACACATATATATATATATATATATATATATATATATATATATATATATATATATATATATATATATATATATATATATTAGAGGTGAAAGATGAGAATAAAGAATTGTAAAGATACAATATTTATTAAAACATCAAAAAGTTCAGAGCAAGGAGCTTCATATCCTTAATCCATGGATTTTCAAAGATTGACATCTTCTCAATTCTTTATTCTCATCTTTCACCTCTAGGATTAAGGATATGAAGCTCCTTGTTCTGAACTTTTTGATGTTTTAATAAATATTGTATCTTTACAATTCTTTATTCTCATATTTAACCTCTAAAATTGATTGCTCTATTCTATATATTGAGCTTTACAGTATCACGATGGATTATTATTATTATTAAACGATAATTCAACTATCGTTATTAAATTCAACATTTAAATATTATATATATATATATATATATATATATATATATATATATATATATATATATATATATATATATATATATATACACATATATAAATATATATATATATATATGATTATTTTTATTTACACAGACATATACAAAATCTGCGACACTGGCATGTCAATGTTATCGATCAACAGTTATTATAAACTGAGATCTAATCAGGCAGAGTTAGAATCCGATCTTAACCTTAGATCATATTTGGAAACATTTTTTAAATGGAGAAAAAAGAAGAAGAAAAGAAATTTAAAATTTCAAAATCTGGGGAGTCATTTGGTTGTGACCGTTAAGAATCAAAATGTTAAAATCAAAATCAAAATCAAAATATATGATATAAAATATTATATTTGGATTTTGATTTTGATTTTGAGATTTTGATTCTTAACGGTCCCAACCACGTGACTTTCCAAATTTAAATTTTAAATTTATTTTATTTTTTCTTCATTCTCTCCAAATATGATCTAAGGTTAAGATCGGATTCTAACTCTGCCTGATGAGATCTCAGTTTATAATAACTGTTGATCGATAACATCGACATGCCAGTGTTGCAGATTTTGTACATGTCTGTGTAAATAAAAATAATCATATATAAAAGCTCTATTTGATATTGAGCACTTTTTATAAACCCGGTTGAAATTCTTTGGCTTAAACATTGTTTAAAATAACAAAATTCTACTGCTTTTTTACTAATATGTTTCTGAAATTATTTTTGGGGTGCCGTGTTCTACCAGATGATGGTAAATGGAGCTATGTGAGAGAAGAAGTTGCATGTAAGGTGGCGAGAGGTACTATATAATCAAAACAACGAGGGGGAAAGGGTATATTAAAATACTTTTAATTAAAAAATTTAAAAAATTAAAAATGAAATAATAAAATAAAAAATTGTTCTAAATCGACTTTCTTAATAAATTCACCAATTCTAATTTGTGTAACTCCTCGCGTTCCTGATGAAGACTCAAGGGAGTCGAAAACGTTTGCAGTGTTGGCGAGTTCCTGTTCACACTTGAACAGAACATTACATCGTAGGCCCGCCAACTTGAAAAGATGTATAACAAATAAACAAACAGGAATTGTCACTGTTTAATCAAACATGCATAAATGTTTGCTTTTAAATAGGTTTAATTTCTCACTGACTACCGGGTTGTTGATAGTGGCCATGTGGGCTAAGACGTCGGAATTTGAGTTTGAAACATGACTCGTGTTCCGGGGTTTGAATTCGGCGACCGGTACGAATACTCATCTTTACATTGACGATTCCCAGAAGGATTACACGCATAGGTATGTAGATACAAACAAATATTTATAAGTATATATATATATATATTTGTATTATATATAATTATATATATATTTGCATATATATATATAAATATTTGTATTATATATATATTTGCATATATATATATATATATATATATATATATATATATATAATATGAATGTAAGATGATAAAATTCAAATGTTATCTTTAAAACAATCTTATCAAGAAAAATAATAATCCTATCAATATATGAGATTATAAAATAAAATTAATGATGAGAATAAAAGTTGAAAAAATAACAATATTTATTGAATCATCAAGTAGTTTAAACAAGAAATATATCAATAGACTTTTTTAAAAATGTCCTTAGCCCATGTATTTTCAAAAAATGCAAGCTTTGATCATCAGAGAAGATTATCGAGATAAATAAGTAAAAATTATATTACTGTAATTGTTTGGGTTAGGGTTGGAAATTTTTTTAAATTATAAAAATACACAAAAATGTATTTGTGTAAACAAAATCCACAGAAATGTAACATATCCAAAAAGGTAAATCCAGGATATCACTAATGTCGAACAAGCAAATATATCAGACAAAATACTGTCTGATCGATTTTCTTGAATAAAGAATACAAGGCGTACTTTTCTCGCATTAAAAGCGTGATCGTAGCAGTGGCCAAATGGTTACGAGACTGGGACTTATAATACGCTGATCCGGGTGTTAGAATTATGTGATCGGCGATGTCTAGGAATATAAAAAATACTTATTAATTAATAATAATTATATATATATATATATATATATATATATATATATATATATATATATATATATATATATATATATATATATATATATATATAAAGTGATAAATAAATGAAATTTGCATAGTTTACAAATTTATTAACTCATCAAGGAATGCAAAAACAAGATGACCTTTAAACCATGGTTTTTCAAAGATAACATTCTTATTGTCAGAAGGGCTGACCAATAACAATTGAATATTATTATTATTTGAGGTAAATATCGTGAAAATGCAAAAGTGAAAACAAATTTTTTGAAAAACATTACGAGGAAAAATATCTCAATATAAGTCCTGAAACAGATGAAACACAATTCCAATTATGAACAAATTATGTATCAAACGCCAATGATCCAAACAAAGACGTCTAACAATGTTCTGTTGTTCCCAAACCTTGAGTGCTTCAAAAATGGTATTTCATAATAATGGCAGGGTGTGTTTTGAAAGTTGTTGATAATTGAGTAAAAGTTAATGATCACGGATAATCCCAGACGTTTTGGCCTGAATAATGCTTGAAAATTATTCAGAGATCAATATTATTTATATATATATATATATATATATATATATATATATATATATATATATATATATATATATACGCCTATGCATCTCTTTATCTATCGATCAATCTATCTATTTATCTATCTATCGATTGACTTCATATCTAATTATCTGTCCTGAATGCAATACATTACAATTATAATTACCGCTGTTGCACTATTTGATATCACCTGCACTTAAACTGATGTCTGTTTTTTATTGCTTTAATTACCGGCTGGTTTTCTTTTATATAGATAACCGACCCAGACTCAAACCTGTTTTGAAAGCGGAAATTTGTTTTGGGGCAGGAGTGTGTGTGTGTGTGTGTGTGTGTGTGTGTGTGTGTGAGCGTGTTTATGTGCGTGTGTGTGTGTGTTAGTGCGTGTGTGTGCATGCGTGCGCGCGTGTGTGTGTGTGTTTGTGCGTGCGCGCTGTCCTGGGCTGATATTAATTTTTCACATGTTTCAGCCTTTTCAATTTCACCAACGAAATCGTGTGTCTCTTTTTTAGCAGGTAAACATATCTTTAGTGTACGTTCACTAAAATGATTTTAGACACACACCCACAGACACACACACCACACACGCCATACAGACGCAGATACACACACATAAATACACCACACAAACATATAGACACACACAAACAAAACACACACAAATACACGCACACACAAATATACACACACACTACACAGATAAGTACACACACGCCATACACCCACCCACACACAGATAGACACACACAACAGACACATATACACAGACAGACGCAGATAGACACACGCAAACACATACAGTTAGACATATCTCACACACAGATAGACACACGAATAGAACTCACACGCATATAGATACACACCACACACATTAAACAACACACACGCCACACACACATACACACATCGTACAGACAGTTTAATAGACACATACAGCACACCGCACAACCATGCAAACACCACTCACACACAGATAGACACACACCTCACACTAACCACACACCCACATATAAACACGCACACTACACACACCACACACACATACACACATATAGACACCATAAACACATATAAACACACACACCGCACACCTACATACCACACACACATATAGACACACACACACAGCCCACAAACATAAACACACAGTTATATACACGACACACGCATATAACACATACCACACGTAGTAAACTACACAAGTATACACACACCACACTCCCACAGTAAGACACAGTAAGAGTAAGACACACATTGCACACAAAGAGACAGACACACACCATACATACAGATAGGCATACACACCACACACACATGGCCACACAACACAGAGATAGACACACACAACACACACATACAAACAATCACATATACACATACACACACAACACACATAGAGATTAACACACCACACACACAAAAAGACACACACCACACACTCAGATTGGCACGCACACAGAAAGACACACATCACACACACACAGATAGACACAAAGCACACACGCGTATACATTACTCACACACAGAGATATGCACACACACACATGTATATATAGGGGTGGAGGAAGTTATTATTCCCACTTAGAATAAAAGCAATATTCTTTCTTAAAAAGGATTGAGTTCTCACGGTTATCAGTACTGTAAAAATGTAAACAAATCGATAATTTAATTGATATGATATAATTTCGCACCACTGATTATGACGTCGGTTTAGTTTTAAGAACACTGAACAACAGTTCATGGCGAAACTAGCTACGTCTCGGGCAAGAAACAGCTATCTATCTATCTATCTATCTATCTATCTATCTATCTATCTATCTATCTATCTATCTATCTATCTATCTATCTATCTATCTATCTATCTATCTATCTCTCTCTCTCTCTCTCTATATATATATATATATATATGTATATATATATATATGTATATATATATATATATATATATATATATATATTACTCCATTTACTCACATAAAATGTAATAAGGATATATAATGTTTAATGTAGCGATTTTTCATTATTTACTTCAACAGTGCTCAATACGTGAGTAGACCTAAGTAGTAAGTTGCGAAAATATATTTATGCCAATTCAGCTACACAGAGGCTTTATTTCCTGGAATGTATAATATCTAAGATTTAAAAACAAACTATTCTTTGACCCTAAACTGCCGCTGATTTCCTCAGCGAGTATCGATTTTCCAGTCATTTTCATGTACTAAATAAATAACTTATCTCCCTTACACCGACTAGAGTAATTTATAAAAAGTGTATGTCTAGAGAGAGGACTGGGTTTGGTGGAGAAGAAAGCGTAGAGTGGGGAGAAGGAGGGCGAAAAACGGGGAAGAGGGAAGGAGAGATAGATAGAAGTTTTAATAGAAGTATGTTACACGTTTGCCTCGAGCAACGCTGGATAGCCTTACTTGTAAAAGTTAAAGTAAATAATAATAGGTCAATCAAGCAGCACATTGACAAAACTGCAGAATCACCGATGTGCAAAGTTAAGTGAAAAGAGAGGAAATACTAAGAACTGGGACGAAAAAAAGAATCAAAGATTGCAAGAGATAGGGTTAAAATTATTTGAAAAAAAACTACACAGTTTATTCTTTAAGGGGAGTTTTAATTACCTATTGAAGAGATTGAATTACCTATTAGACACCATCCTCGAGTGTCTTCGGTCCCTCTATACAAGGTTCTGTCAGGATAATCTGACATGAGGATACTTCACCCTAAAAGTAAACCCTGACCAAATATTCAAAATAATATAGTATTCGAAGCCTAAATAAGATCCCCTCGATACAGCTATACACTGGCTCATACGAGAAATAGTACACCTTCTCCTAGTGATGTTACCTGAAGAAACAGTACATAGCTGGATAGTCCACCAGACTAGATGAATTCTTGTCCTGGAATCTGGTAAGACCAAGAGACCACAAAAATATACATTATAACATAGTTAACTGGTCAATTGTGGAGAGGAAAATAACTGTCATTAACTTCTTTACTAACTCAACGTTTGAGAGGTAAAGGAGAAATTTAATTGAATATTCGGATATCTATGTATCTTATATTGAGATTAAGTGTTAGCCCCAGGGAGGAGTCCCTTGATTTCTGAGAACCTCGACTGAAGAAAAATTAAACAAATAAGAATACTGCATTTAGTGATAATGTCAGCGTGAATTGGTTGGTCAGGGGTAATCTCAAAAGATCTACTAAGAGCACCTTAATGGCAGCCACGGAACAAACCACCCGCACTAGGTCAATCAAACATTACATTGACAAAACTGCAGAATCACCGATATGCGATTGTGTAATGAAAGGGAAGAAACCTTAGCACATATTGTATCTGAATGTCCAATGCTAGCATAACGTTAGTATAAAAAATGGAGACACGACAAAGTCGCTCAGGTTCTACACTGGAATATATGCAAACCATAAATGGCTTAAACAGATTGATGAGACAATTTCTTTTCCAATTCTGCAAAAGGTTTGCCTGTCAGGAACGTCGAAAGTGTTAAGGTACAGCTTGAATATCTAAAGTCAATGGAAATGACTTGATGTTGAAAAAAAAAATCTTAAGGAAAATCCTCAGATGCGGAAACCAACCCGCATTAGTTACAAACGGTAACAAGTCACATGAAAGTTACAATAGGAAGAAAACAAAATCACAGGTAGAACACCGCAACACGAATCCAGGAAAGAAACTGAAACACATATATTAAACTGCTCTCCCCCCTCCAAAGGGATGGCACCAGCCTCGGCTGATACTACCCAAAATAGTCGAGAAGGGTCAAGGACGATGTAAAGACTGATGAGGAAGAGAACTCACCAGATCTCCACTGGAAGAGTACGGAGAGTACTAGGACCTCGCTGAGGCTTATTGTCACCCAAATCCTAAATGAGGCCAATGGTCGTTAACAGCGAGAAATCAAGGTAATTTGCGGTGGTTATCGAAAAGAGGTGGAGAGTAGTGGAAATCTGAGGTGACTTTTTGTCACTCAGACTCCAGGGAACACCACCGGTTGTTTTCGGTGAGCAATCACTGATGATGACTTGTGTGATAACTGCTAGTAAGTACAAATAATAACAAAAGTAATAATAATAACAATAATAAAAGTAATAGTAATGAAAATAGTAATAATAATAATAGTAGTAGTAGTAGTAATAGTAATATTACTATTAATAATAATAATGATAATAACAATAATAATAATAATAATTATTATTATTATTATAATAATAATAATTATAATAATAATAACAATAATAATAATTATAATAGTAATAATAATAATAATAATAATAATAATAATAATTATAATAATAATAATAATAATAATAATGATAATAACAATAATAATAATTATAATAATAATAATAATAATAATAATAATAATTATTATTATTATTATTATTATTATTATAATAATTATAATAATAAGAATAATTATTATTATTATATATTATTATTATTATATATTATTATTATAATAATAATAATTATTATTATTATTATAATAATAATAATAATAATAATAATAATAATAATAATAATAATAATAATAATAATAATAATAATAATAATTATTCTTATTATTATAATTATTATAATAATAATAATAATAATAATCATTATGACAACAACCTTATTTTACGATCGTATTGTCTATTTTTAATCGTCTTCTGTTTGTTTAGACATGTATTTATTTTATTCTACTTAAGGCAAATCCGCGCGTAGACGGCCACACTTCCGACCTCATAATCTGTCATAGAAAAAGACACTAAATGCCCAGGAACGGAAAAAGATGGGGCGTGCTGTTTGCTTCCGGTGACTCTTTGCCATTTAGGGCCGTGCGTGTCAGCGTCTGGCGCGCTTCATATAAATGTCAACGGGCGATTAGATGGGGCCAGAGGGCGCTTCACTTTCATGTGACGGTCCTGGGTAAATTTCAGGGCCTCTTGATATAAGGCTCGAATGAAAACACAATAATGCTAATATTAGTGTTAAAGGTTTTACAGAGGTGCAATAGCTTTCCGAGATGAGCCTAGATGGTACCCTAGACTGGTGGGTATGCATCCCAGCACTAAGTGAAGCGAAAAATATAGTCTGCTACAGTGAACAACCGTCCGTGTATGGTAAAGACACACGTCTTAACGAGGTTAGCATGTTAATAAACGGAGTCATTCTGAACCGGGGGACATAACATAGTAAAGAGATAAAATGAACGAGAAAAATCAAGCAAAAATACTTTGCTTTGAAAAAGCAAGCAAAAATACTTTGCTTTGAAAAAGCAAACAAAAATACTTTGCTTTGAAAAAGCAAGCAAAAATACTTTGCTTTGAAAAATCAAGCAAAAATACTTTGCTTTCTTTTCTATTTGATAGTAAAACGACCATTAAACTAAAACCACTGATAATTGGTGGGGAAAAAACATTCTCCTAGAAACTAGAAACCTAGAAACCCGAGGTACCTTTCGGTCGACACATCTTCAAAGGGTGAATCGTCGACGGATAACGTAAAAAATAAATGAATTGGTGACATAAAATTACTTTTAGGGGTAAAAAAACACAACGAATGAATATCGCCACAATTTGCAACGAAACAATGGGGAAACCCGATTTCTGTAAAGCTTTCTTTGAGGATTTATCGACAAAAATGTACCTCGAGTTTCTAGTTTTCTAGTTTTTAGTAGAATTTTTTTTTTCACCATTATCACAGGTTTTAGTCAAATGGTCGTTTTATTTTTCAATAAATAGAAATAGTATTTTTGCTTGTTTTCTATCGTTCTTTCCCCCTCTTTACTATACGATGTTGTCCCCCGATTCACTGTGACTCCGTTCATTCTATTAAAAACCTTCATAAAATTGTGTACAAGCAAAAACAATAAGTTTTTGCTTGTATATATATATATATATATATATATATATATATATATATATATATATATATATATATATAGTAAGCTATGAAAATATATCCATGGCAATTAAGCTACACAGAGGCTCCCGCGTTTCATCCGCGGGGGGGGGGATCTTCAGGCTAAAATGCATTTTAGCCTGAAGATAGCCCCGGGGATGAAACGCGGAAGCCTCTATGTAGCTTAATTGCCATAAATATATTTTCATAGCTTACTACATAGCTCTACTTACGTATCGAGCACTGTTGAAGTAAATTCTGAAAATTGATACATACAAATATCTCCTTATAAAATTGTATGTGGATACATGAAATATATATATATATATATATATATATATATACATATATATATATATATATATATATTTATATATATATATATATATATATATATACATATAAGACGGAAAGACAAAGAGAGAGAGGAGGAGAGGGAGGGGCAAGACGGATGAAACCGAATCTAACATTTTCTTGATGGTTGTTATATAAACACAGTCTTGTCTTTCCAGTGGGACACAAGGAAATAACCAAAATATTTAGTGATGGCCACAGAGCATCCTTTGTCCTGTTTGCGATTTTGCAAAGCAAGCACATTTTTTCATCCTTTATATTATGGGGACGTTGCTAGAATCCTTTTATTTGGTGGTTTACTGTTGTTTTGTTTTTGTTTTATTTTTATTTTTAAGGGGGTGAGTAATTTTTTTAGAAGTTTTAAGACGCGGCATTCATTTCTACAATATCTTATTTGTTGCATAATTTTAAATAAGTCTGGACGGTGGAATGATAGACCTGAAATAAAAAAAAGAAGAAGAACAAACGAAAAGAATAAGAGGGGGAAACAGAAGAAGTCAAATGAAGAAAAAGAAAAACAAGAAAAAAGGAAAAGATGAAAGAAGTGAAAGAAGTGAAAGAAAAGAAGAAGAAGAAGAAGAAGAAGACGAAGAAAAAATGAAGAGAAAAGAAAGAAGAAACGAAGAAAAGAAGAAGATGAAGAAGAAGAAGAAAAAGAAGAAGAAGAAAAAGAAAAAGTGAACGAAGAGAAATAAAAAGAAAGATAAGTAAAAGAAGAGAAAAGTAAGAGGAAAATGAGGAAGGAAAAGAAGAAGAAAAAGTGAAAGAAGAAAGAGAAAAGGAAATGAGAAATAGAGAAAGCAGAAATGTTAAAAAGAATAAATACAAAGAAGTAGAAAAAGAAGAACAAATGAAAGTGTAAGAAGAGAAAGAAACTGAGAAGCCGATAAAAATGTGAAAAACGAAACAAAGATGAGAGGAGAAAAAAAGAAAGAAACAAAAACAACTAATAGTAGAGGAAGAGACGAAAAAAGTAGAAGGAGAAGAAGAAAAAGAAGAAGAAGATAAATAAGAAGAGGGGCAAGAAAATAAGATGAGAAGAAATATAAGAAAAAATAATAAAAGGGGGGAAAGAAAGAAACAAAGAAAAAGAAGAAAAAATAAAACTGACAGAAGAGATTGAAAAAAAGAAAAAGTAAAACCAGCGAAAGAAACTAAGGAAAAATAGAAAAAGAAAAACGTGAAAAAATAGTAAGAAAAGAAGAAAACGAAGAAGAAAAAGAAAAGAACATAAAGAAAAATAAAAAAATAAAAAAATTCATAGAAGATGAAGTAAAAGAAGAGAAGAAATAAACAAAGAAAAGGTAAAAGAAGAAGTAGAAAAAGAAGAAAGAAAAACAGTGAAATAAGAGACAGAAACGTAGAAAAAGACGAAAACAAGTGAAAAAATAGAAAGAAAAGAAAATAAAGAAGAAAAAAGTAAAAGAAGAGAAAGAAAAAGTGAAAAAAGAAAAAAAAACGAAAGGGTTAAAGAAGTGAAAGAAAAGAAGAATAAGAAGAAAAGTGACAGTAGAGGAAGAAAAATAGACGAAAATAAAGTTAAACAAGCGAAAGCAAGGAAAAAGAAGAACAAGAATAAGAAGAGAAAGAAAAGAAGAAAGAAGTGAAGAAAAAGAAAGAAGAGAAAAAATAAATAGATAACAAAGAAAAGAAGACAAATAAAAAAGTAAAAAAAGATAGAAAGAAGGAAAAGAAAACGACGAAAAATTGAAAGAAAGGAAAGAAAAGATGAAGAAGATGAATGGATTAGGATCACAGTAACAGAAGAAGAAGAAGAAGAAGAAGAAGAAGAAGGATTAGTGGTAGAGGACAAAGGGGCAAGACAAAGAAGACGTGAAGAAATAGAAAACGTAGAGAAAGACTTAGAAAGAGAAGACAAAAAGACGTAGAAGAAAACAATGAAGATGAAGAAAGAGCAGTAGTCGAAGAAAAAGACGAAAAAGTAGACGAAGAAAAGGAAAACAAGAAAAGAAGAAAAATTAGAATAAGAAAAAGAAGAAGAGGAAAAAAAGAAGAATCATCATAATGATATGCGTTTACTTAATCATTTATTTAGCGCTGACATATTAAAAGAGTATTATCTACGCATGCGTAGTTGTGCGTCGTTGACTGATTCGTTGTACGTGTGACCTCTTGACCGCGTTTGTAAATGAACCCGCGTCTCGGACGCTGTTTTTGCGCGCGTCTTATCTTGTAGGAGATCTTGTTAGAATTTCACGGCGAGAACGTCTACGACTTATCGCTTCTTGGGAAAGGAATTGCTAATAGATATTTTCGGCCAACAATGGTCGCCTCTATGCTACAAGAAGGTTGGTAGAATTACGACATCTCCCGCCTAATTTACACTTCGCATTCATATTTTGACGGCCGTAAATACATCTTGTATTAATTGAAGAGATTAAGAATTACACTCATAATGATTGAAGAAGAAGAAGAAGAAGAAGAAGAAGAAGAAGAAGAAGAAGAAGAAGAAGAAGAAGAAGAAGAAGAAGGAGAAGAAGAAGAACAACAACAACAATGAGAAGAAGAAGAAGAAGAAGAAGAAAAAGAAGAAGAAAAAGAAAAAGAAGAAGAAAAAGAAGAAAGAGAAGAAGAAGAAGAAGAACAACAACAACAAAAAGAGGAACAAGAAGAAATATTGTGACTGACAGACGGACGAGAGACGGACAAAATCTCTATTTATATAAGATTTTTATTGTGGGTAATCCACTGGTGGACGCATAGTTGGGTTGAGTTTATGTCCGGTTGTGTGCGGGTGCTGTGTGCTGTGACGTGGAGACTATGTTTGTGATAATTCTCTTAAAAGTGGGTTGATTAAAGACAAAATGTTTATGTAATCGCTTCAGACAAGACATGAACTAACAATAAAGAAAGATGCTTATCGGAAAGACATGAGATGCCTATTGGCCTTATTATTGATTAAAAAAAAACAACGCTATAGATAGGAGGAAAACAGTTAGCAGGAAGAGTTCCATAATCCTATAATTCTTGGAAATAAAATTACTGGAATATGAAGCTGTATTACAACGAAAACATAAGAAAAGCCAACTGATGGAGACCACTAGACAAAGGAGTCAAATAAGCTGGAACTACGAAACCAAGAAATAGATCACACAATTCTGAAGAACACATGCAACAATAGTATTTATAGAAAAGACTGAGACTAGCAGCACCACGTCTGCGAGAGAGAGAGAGAGGATGCAAAGAACAAACATGGTGGGGCAAATCAAATTACAGATACGTTTCTTAACCATCAAATGGAACAGAGTTTCATATATTTTATTTCAGCATTTACTACAATAGTGCTCCATATATTAGAAGAGCCAGTAGCATAAAATACACTCATGACAAGCAAGCACACACAGACGTCTGTGTTTAATTCCCGATAGTAATCATCTGCTAAATGTTTATGTATTTGTTCCTTTTTATCAGGTAGAATAAGAATATCATATATATATATATATATATATATATATATATATAAGAGATTAATGCAGTTTCCAATACAATGCGTAGGTGTAACGTATAGACCCAAACTAAAGCAAATTTAGACATATAATGGTGGACTGAGTTATGTAGTTTCACTTTTTTTTTATTAATACAATATATATATATATATATATATATATATATATATATATATATATATATATATATATGTATATAAATACATACATATATATATATATATATATATATATATATATATATATATATATATATATATATATATATATATATATATATATATATATATATGAAGGAGAATGGAAAGGAATTAGAGAAAGCAAAAGCCAAATCAAAATTCAATTCAAAAGTTCAAAGCAAGGTATATTCCGCAAAAAGGCAATTTATTCAAGTTAAATTTAACTTGAATAAATTGCCTTTTTGCGGAATATACCTTGCTTTGAACTTTTGAATTGAATTTTGATTTGGCTTTTGCTTTCTCTAATTCCTTTCCATTCTCCTTCATTTCTACCTGCTCTATCCTGGATATTGAGCTGTATACTCTTCACAATAGGGTTTTACCTTTCCTAAAAGTTCGCTTTTAGTACATCTCTTTATATATATATATATATATATATATATATATATATATATATATATATATATATATATATATATATATATATATATATTTATATATATGCATTGTATTATTAAAAAAATGGAAACTGTTTATTATCTCATGTCTTAATTTGCTTCAGTTTGTGTCTATCCGATACACTTTGACATTGTATTGGAAACTACATTACCTCTTATATATATATATATATATATATATATATATATATATATATATATATATATATATATATATATATAACGAGAGAGAGAGAGAGAAAGAGGGAGGGGCGAGATGACGATAACACAGGTTAGGTGAATATTTTTGATAACAAAATTTGTTAGGAAAAAAGTTAATCGTGAGCAAAAAGTAGATCTTATATCCGGAACGTTTCTGCTTTTGTTTGTTAAGGTAAGTGGTGTTCGATTAAAACTGCTGAGGAGCCATGAGAACAAAAATACTGTTTTGTTTTCAAATCTTCGAAACAATTTTCTATAGTAAACAACTGATTATTCCTACAGAAATATTAAGACTAGCGTAAATTCTTGGAAGCTAACTGGTTGCAGGAGATTGATTGTACGTACAAACGTGGTAATGTTGAACGAGGTAATTTTTTAATTTTTGTCCCATATCACGATGTCAGGTTTAACAGCTCTATTTTCTAGATATGTAGCTGTAGGGATTGTATAGTCATAGTGGATGGTGTATAACTTGTTTCCGACAGTTCTGTCTAGTATATGCTCCCAGGACTTGCTGCTACACTGGATATTCAACTTTTTACAGATTGTTCCGTGAAAGTATTTGCACACTCCGTTGTGTCGCATTGTATAGTAGCTACCCTCTAGCAGAACTTTACAACTGGATGTCTTGTTGTTCACACTCTCCACTTCTGTGTGGCAGAACCTGCACTTGTTATTGTTGCTGAGACCACTCATCTTTTTAAAGGCATTGGTCATCAAGCCTTGATCTTGAGCAGCCATTATCATTCTCTCCTGATCATAATGGAGCGATCCTCTTTTCAGCCAGTCTACAGAGCCTTCTTTATCTATATATTTCTGGGATAGTTCATCTACGAAATACTTAGCACGTTGTTGGTTGGCCCATTATTTCGGTTTTCTGCAATGAGAGGTCTTGATGTATTTCTGGCTGTTCTTCCGGGCTATTTTCGTTGTAGGCTTGTATTCCGTTTCTGCCTCATTTGTAAGACAGTTCTGTCTGAAGTGTTTCGCCAGTTTTATGATAGAGGTTGTTGCACTGACTCTTGTTTCTTGGTGTTGGCGTATCGGTAGAAGGTTTGAGTTCTGGGAACTCATCAGATATTGGCCGGTGCTTATACTAATTGGTCGATGTTGATGGTCAATTTCTGTTAGACCCATACGTCCTTCTCCTCTTGGCAAATACAACCTTGGTAGACACTGGTGTCCGTACATTACAGTGTCAACATTTTTTCGCTTTAGTGTCTAGTCTGTTAATGTCCTTTTGTGGCCAATCAATGATGCAAAGCTGTATGTTATCACTGGCATGGCTAGTTGGTTTATGACAGTTACTTTGTTTTTGTTTGTCAGCTGTGTTTTGCAAATTTTTCTAACACGGCGTACATATTCTCTGCCCTTTTTTTCTCTCATCTTGGAATGTTGAATTGAATCGTTTTCTTCTATGCGATGGTATTTGTATTGTCAGTATCTTCATCACGCTAATAGTCGAAAACTACAAAAATAACATCCACAAAGTTGGTATATTCTTGATCGGCGTCGCCCTGTTTCGGAATATATCTCAAATATGAAAAAAAAAATTATTTGACCCTAAACAGAACGCGATTTCGTCAGGGGAAGTGTCGTTTTATCAGCCATTTTATGTACTAAAGGGAAATAACTATCATTTTACTAGTTAAACCATATATTATAAAATTATTTTTACTAGTAAAGCCTAATATTATAAAATTATTTTTTACTAGTTAAGCCATATATTATTAAAATTATTTTTACTAGTAAAGCCATATGTTATAAAATTATTTTTACTAGTTAAGCCATATATTATTAAAATTATTTTTACTAGTAAAGCCATATATTATATATTCATTTTTACTAGTTAAGCCATATATTATATTATTTTTACTAGTTAAGCCATGTATTATAAAATTATTTTATTAATTAAGCCATATATTATATATTCATTTTACTAGTTAAGCCATATATTATATATGCATTTTTACTAGTTAAGCAATATAGTATATAACTAATTTTACTAGTTAAGCGATATATATTCATTTTACTAGTTAAGCCGTATATTATAAAATGTTTTTTGGAGAATACATAGCATGTACTTCGTTCAGTAATACACTTACCTAAAAAAGGAGGACAAAGGATTTTAACTTTTATCAATCATTCTGTGTGTCAGTTTGTCGTGCATACATTTCAAGTAGCATTTGGGTTTCTCTATTACGATTATTTTTTCAAGTACTGTTAAGACAATTAATCAGAATCGGAATCGTAAAGATCGTCAATGGTCATTACGATATTTACTCCTATACCAGAAATAGGTCTACGCAGACACCACAGGAAACTATTTCACCGCAGATTTCGATTGAACCGGAGGAGGACTGCCTTCTCAATAAGGATCACTGGACTTTGGAATAGTCTCCCAAGAGAGGTAATAAATTGCGACAACAATGCAGGTGAATTTGGACATGTGCTGGGCAACTGTATCCTCTTCTGTGTAAATTTCTACCACCCTTTCCTTACATGCCAACTGAAATATGGTTGTTTTATTTTTTGCCAAATTGATTGAATGAAATTGGAAAAATCAGCAAGGGGAATAATTTATACTCTGTGTACATTTCTACCACATTTTTCCCTACCTGGCAAAATGAATATGCTCGTATTATTAGGATTGTTCGGACTATTGCTCTCACCTTGTGTGTTGTTCTCACAGCGTTTTGGCCGATGTAACCTCTGACTTTCTTCATGGATATTTTGACAATGGCTGTTATTGATTAATAGTGGAGAAAATGTTTTTGTTCTTTTTTCACACGTTAAAATTTCAAATCTGTGATGTACTTACGAAAATGGAAAGAGCTTTTAGTAGTTTCCATTTCTGTTATTGTTTCACATCCATACTAATTTGGTAGGAAAAAGAACATAAACATTTTTTCCACTATTCACCAATAACAGCCATGGTCAAAATACACCAGAAAAAGGTCGTGTATCCTATATCTCTACAAAGTCACAATTCGCCCATGCATGGAGTATTGTTGTCACATCCGATGCACCATCTACTATCCTCTCCCTCTTGGGCAGGGTTCAAAAACGGTTTCTAATAGGTCCCACACAATCTAACAAGCTCTAGCCTCTGTACACCCAGCGTTACCCCCTGTCCCATAGCCGTAATGCTACATTTCTGTGTCTGTTTTACAAGTACTTTAATGGAATGTGCTCCAACGACTGTGCTGCATTGGTCCCCCCTCGACGTAAATACCTCTGATCAACCCGTCAGCCAGCAAGATCCCACACATTCACTGTTGATGTCCCCAGATGCCGGAGGGCTTTCTACTCTACAAACTACTATCCTCGGGCTGCTTCCTGTTCCCCTGACGTTACCAAAATACAGAAGTTTAAATGTAATGTGAATAAGCATCTGGTTGTACAACTCCCCACTCATAGTGCCCCTAATTTACAATAGTATCTTATTTCTTAGTGGCATTGTGTCCTGTTTTGGGTGAACTTAAGTAAATCCCAAACCAAGCCATGTTGCATTTTCGTTGGTCTGTCATGCTTATGTTTTACATAACATTTCAACCAGTCTGTCACGCTAAAGTAATTTCAGACCAAACAGTTATGTTAATCTCCAGAAAAGTCACCACTTATATATGAAGTTACCGAGGTTAATCAGTTTGTCAGGTGGTCGGTGAGATAACACCGTTATGATTTGTAACGATGGTTCAAATTGGGCAGAATTTGATTATCTAAGAGGACGGCTCGGCAAGAATTTGTTTACATTGGTCTTGAAAACGACTCTGTTGTAGCCAGCTGGAAAGCAGCCACATGGCAATGTTCCACAGACGCGTAGTTCCAGGAAAGAAACTCTGCTCATGGAAGCTCCGTTTTTTTTTAGTTAAGCTAGGGTTTAGACGTTCTAAAAGTAACCAGATACCTATCCTTCCCATTGCATCACGTGATTCAGGTAGGAAGAGAGAAAGACCCTGACAGATCTTGATCGTGAATGCTCTTTTTAAGTGCTGCCATATACGGTTGTGTCATCTGCATGAATGTCGACGAAAGGGAAGACCCATTCATTTCAATTAGGGAAAAGTGAGGATCCGAGCGTTGGTGGTGAAAAGAAGAGAAGCTTGGTTTTAGACTTTGCAATATTTTTTTTCAGTCTGTGGCGATTCTGTTTAAGCTAGAATTTTTGTTGGTCTGTAACGCTTATGTTTAAGATTTTCGTTTTTACGCCATGCTTACGTTTTAAGTAATACTTGCTTCATGCTTAAGTCTGAAATTATATTTTGTCAGTCTGTCACGATTATTTTCGAGAAAGATATTTGTTAGTCTGTCAGGCTTACGTTTTCAGTAATACTTTCTTACGCCTCTTAGGTTTATGTCTGAAATGACATTTTAGCAATCTTTCACGATTCTGTTTATTGGTAGCGTTTGTCTGCCACACGTTACTTTTAAAACGTATTTATCATCGCTTTCCGCGCAAATCGAATGGACGCAACTTAAGGATGGACCTTTTTTTACTTTTATTATGCGGTAGAGGATAAGGGAAACACATGACAACATGTATTTCTTTATTGTAGAAACAATAGTTGAATGAATTAAAAAAATAAATGCAGAATTAAATGAAAATATGAACGAAAAAGGAATGAAAAAATGAATGAGAAGAAATAAATGAAAATCTATAAAAAATGGAATAAAAATGAATTAAATTGAATGAAGAAAAGAATGAAATGTGAATGAAAAAAGAAAGTTAAAAATGAAAAAAATGAAATAATGAAAGAAAAATGAATGAAAATATGAAAAAAATAATTACAAAATAAAACAAGAATGCACAAACTGAATGAAAAAAAATGAATAACAAACTTATGAATCAAACATGAAAGAAGAAAAAATGAATGGAAAAAGAAAAGAAAAAATGAATGAAAGTCCCGCACTTTCAACCAAGCCCGAACCCTTGTTCCATCGCCGCAATGTTGCATCCTATTGCTTGTTTTACCAGTACTTTAATGAAATGTTCTCTGTCGAACTCGTAGTACAGATGCCATATCTACGTAAATACCCCCAACTAACCCGACAAGCTGCAAAATCCCACCCCTTCACTGTAGAGGTTCCCAGATGCCGGAAAGCTTTCTACTCTAATAGTTTTTCCCCATCAAACTGCTAGACTTTGTAATTCCCTCTCTGTTTACTGTTTCCCTGACTGTACTAGCGTGCAGAAATGTAAATGTAATGCGAACAAACATCTCACACATGCAAACTTATCTAATGCTAGGTGAGTTATGTGCTTATTTTTTCGTTCTGAGATTCTTGCACGTGTATTTACCTAAGTTTTTGCAAGCTGTCACTTGTTCGTTTGTTTGTTTGTTTGTTCATTTGTTTTTTTACTTGTTGTTATGCCGACGTGTGAAGGGTGGGGGCGGCGGCAACAAGATTAAAAGTAAAAAAAAGAGTCGCCAACTTAAAAGGTCCCACACTGTCAACGAAGCTCTAACCCCTGCCCCATCAACGCAATGTTGCATCTCTGTGCTTGTTTTGCAAGCAATTTAATGCATTGTGCTCTGATGTGCCCTGACGAACTCGTTTCTCTCGATGTAAATATACCCGACCAACCCGACAACCAGCAAAATCTCACCCTTTCAGTGTAGAGGTCTCCAGATGCCTTAAAGCCTTCTACTCTAATATTTTTTTTTACTTCAATCTGCTAGACAAGGGAATTCCCTACCTGTTTACTGTTTCCATGACTGTACTAGCATGCAGACATTTAAATGTAATGCGAACAAACATCTCGCTGCCTAACTTCCTACTTAGAGTGTCCATGTAGATATGTCCACTAATTCTCGGTAGCAAAATGCCTTATTTGGGATGAATATCTTATATGAATAGTGGTTTTGTCCGTTCGTCTGTCTGTCTGTCTGTCTATCTCTCAGTCACTATTCTTTTAAACGTAATACATACATTGCGAAATAATGGAGAATATTGCATTCACTTAATCTAAATATTAATAAATGCGAATTTTTCCAAAGTATATTAGCATACAAAACCTTTAAGTCTTACTTAAATATACCGATATAGTATATATAGTAATGTCTAAACTCCGTCAACAAAACCCGCTCTTGAACATTTGCAGATTCCTTTTCTTTTTAAGTTTCTAATAAATAAATATTGTACGTACAAACGTGATCATTTTTAACGAGGCAATTTTTAATTTTTGTCCCATATTACGATGTCAGGTTTAACAGCTCTATTTTCTAGATATGTAGCTGTAAGGATAGCATAGTCATAGTGGATGGTGTATACATTATTTCCAACTGTTCTTTCTAGTATATGCTCCCAGGACTTGCTGCTATACTGGATATTCAACTTTTTACAAATAGTCCAGTGAAGATATTTACATACTGACTTCAACTAGGGTTGCTACTTCCTCCTTTTTGTCCCATATCACTATGTCAGGTTTAAACAGCTATATTTTCTAGATATGTAGCTGTAAGGATTGCATAGTAATAGTGGATGGTGTATAACTTATTTCCTACTGAAAAACAAATAGATTTAATCGAAATTTATAAGTGTAGTATCGGTTCTGTTGTCATTAGCCCGTCGTCCCAAAATATCCTAGCAAAATTATCCGGCCGAAAGGAGTATATATTTGTTAGTAATATAAAAATGAAAATACGTACAGGGGAGCTTGAAAAACACTTGTTTAATATGTAATTTTACTTATTGCATCATTTCAATATCATATATATATATATATATATATGGATATATATATATATATATATATATATATTTATACACACATTGTATGTATTAATTATTTTAATTATCTCCCATAATAATAATAAAGCTAATAGCTACATTGGTTTTACATGCATCACCCTATCCCACCGCCTCACCATGCATCTTGTAAACTCTAGCTCAATTTACCAACATCTACAAAAACATAACTGCTGATTTAAGACAAATGTTAGTTTTAAAAAAACTCGATTTATTCGAAATTTATCTCTTTCCTCTCCTCCTCTTTCTCTCTCAATGTTTAATTTTACTTCATTCAAAGTTCTCAGAAATCAAGGGGCCCCTTCCTGGGGCTAACACTTGATATCTATATATAGATACATAGATACCCGAATATTCTATTTAAATTCTCCTTTACTTCTCAAACATTGAGTAAGTAAAAAAGTTAAGAATAATAAATTTATTCTCTCCCCAACTGACCAGTCAAGTATGTCATAGTATATCTTTATTGTGGTCTGTTGGTCTTACCGGATTCCAGGACAAGAATTCATCTAGTCTGGTGGAGTATCCAGCTACGTGGTGTTACTTGAGGTAACATCACTAGAAGATGCACTATTCTTCGTATGAGCAAGTTCATAGGCGTGCTGAGGGGATCTTATTTGTGCTGCGGATACTATGTAATTTTGAATATTTGGTCAGGGTTTACTTGTAGGGGTAAGTATCCTCATGTCAGGTTGTCCTAACAAACCCTTGTACAGAGAGACCGAAGACACTCGAGGATAGTGTCTAGTAGGTAAAAGTGTAGTATCGGTTGTGTTGTCATAAGACTGTCCTCCCAGGCTTGCAAAAATATGCGACTGGAAGGAGAGTAGAAACTGGGTTCACTTTCGGAAGCCTCGTAACTTATGCTTCCCTTATTTTGTCCTTTAGCCCTCATATTCCATGAGTGATATTTCTGGGAAAGGGTGGGGGGGGGGGAGAATTGCTGTTTTCTCGCTCGGTATATATTTATCTAACACTTATCCTTGTTTTGTTTTTTACCTTGAAGTAGTATTTTTTAGTTCCTTACAGCAAGTGGCTTCGTGCCTTGTCTAGAGCGATTTCCATAAAAAGAATATATATATATATATATATGTATATATATATATTTGCTAGTAATAAAAAAAACAGTGATCAAAAAATGAATGAAAAACAATGAGTGAAAAGAAAATGAATAAAAAAAAAATGAATGAATAACGGATTTATTTTTATTTTTTATTTTTTTTCGTTGTAAGATTTATTTTTTAATTTTTTTATTTTGCGGTGTTGCAGTAGCGAAACAAATTACAGACATGCACTTCTTCATTGTGTGAACAATAGTCGAATGCCTTGTAAACAATCATTTTCCCACAATCGCCGGAATAAATGCGTCGGGTGTGGGGTCGGCGTGAGGAGAATCTAAAATCGTTGCGTGCATTTCAAATATTCTTTACCGAGAACGATAGCGCTAATAAAGAGAGAGTCGCACGAACGCCGTTTATAGGTGAAAATCCCACAGATATCCTTATCAAGAAGGTAGTCATTTCGGCTAGCTTATTCGCTGTCAGATTCGAAGTCAAACATTTAAAAGACGAGCGGACACAATCATAGTTTGATATATAACTTTTACCAGGTGACGACGCCGGCCATTTTAAGTGTCTACAAAAAAACAAAAAAAACTTACGTCAGACGCAGCAATACAGAAACCTATATAAAAATAATAAAAACAAAATAATATGAAGCAATAAAAACGAAAACAAAAAATAAATACATAAAAAGGATAATGGTTAGCATATAAATAACCAAGCTAACGTTAACGCACAATAGAATAAACTTGACGACATTATCTCACGTGAATATATTCAAGGTTTAAGACTGTGATATATCTAGATATGTTTCAAGAACACCACTAACAATATAGACTTCTCTTACATTTTTACTTTTCTTTATAACCCGAACTGCAAACCTATTCCAGACAAGCTTTTCTTTTTCAGTTTTATTCAAAAATCACCACTGCAAAAAAATAAAATAAAAGCCTTTATATTCTTTTCTTGTTCTTTGACATTTTATTAATGTGGACAAAGTTATGTTCAAAATAGGCCGAAGAAATTTTTTTATGGGAATCGCTCAACAACAGAATACTTAGAAGACATTGCAAAGGCTGCTGTAAATAACTACATAGAAGATGCTGTCAATACTGCTGCAAATAAGGCGGAGTCCCTCTACTGTGCTAGAAAACTACAAACACCTGCCAGTATCCTATATGTCTAAAAAAAAACAGCATTCGTCCATTCATAAAGTAGTGTTGCCACAGCTGGGCTGGTTAACCATCCACTAGATTCTCCCTCTTTTATTATGGGAATCGCCCCAGACAAGGCGTGAAGCCACTTGATGTAAGGAGCTAACAAGAACAAGAGATGATTATCACAAACACAGGAGATGCCTATTGGCCTTAGTCTTGAAAATACCAAGATTATAGGTAGGAGGAAACCAGTCAGCAGGATGAGAGTTCCACAAGCCTGCGGTTCTTGTAAATAAGCTACTGGAATAGGAAGCTGTATTACAATGATGTATCAAAAAATCAAATTGATGAAGACCACTAGACCAACAAGTCAAACGAGCTGGAGCAAAAGAAGGGAATAGATCACATAATTCTGAAGAACACATGCCATAATAGTATTTATAGAAAAGACTGAGACTAGCAACCACGTCTGTGAAGGAAAGAGAAATTTAATATATACTAGACAGTGCCTGTTTTACAAGTTCTTTAATGGAATGTTCTCCAACCAACTCCAAGCACAAGTGACCCCCCCCTCGACGTAAATACCCTCGACGTAAATACCCTCGGCGTAAATACCCTCCGACTAACCGGAGAAGCAGCAAAATCCCACCTCTTCACTGTAGAGGTACCCACTATCAAAGGAAACGATTCAACAAGAACTTATTAACTTTAGACTTTAAAATGACTATGTTGTAGTCAGCTGGGAAGTAGCCCCGTGGTAATGTGAAAAACATACTTGCATTTCTTTGAAATAAACTTTGCTCATGGAAGCTCAGCTTATATTTAGGTACACATAGGAAGAAAATAAAATTAGCTACAGTGATTGTAGCTAGACAAGTTTTTGTTGTGAATGTTTTACAGGGGGCCATAGATTGAATATCAGTCGAGACACTACCATGAAAATAACGATAGAGCAGAGAGAGACTAGCAACCTCTCTTTTCTGTGAGAGAGACACTGTAGGAAAGAGAGGAGGACATCTCCCACTAGATTTCGAAGTCGCCTTTGCACTCTGTCAACGCTGGAAATGATGCTATGAGTGGCACCTCCCCAGATGTGGCAACAGTAATCCATCTTAGGACGTACTTGGCTCTTATTTCGTAAATGTTACATCTTATATAAAAAGGGGGTTTCCCCGTCCGTCTGTCTGTCTGTCTGCCTGACCGTCAATCACAATTTTTTAAACGTAATAAATACATTGCGAAATAATGGAGAATACTGCATTTAGCTAATCTATTATTCCAATCTAATCTAATCTAAATATTAATAAATGCTAATCTTCCTTACGTATATTAACATAAAAACCTTATATAATTATTTACTCCTCTCCAGGAGTTAGGCACAAGGCCAATTTTATCCTACTTCCACAAGTAAGATGTGACCCAAGGTCGGGTCGGAAAGTGGGGGTTGAAAAGCCAGCGCCCGAGAGGTGAGCACTCTGACCATTAAAAATTGCCTGGGCAGCCCCGTCGGCATTCCCCGGTAAGGGCGTCTCAAGCAGTAAGCAATTAACTTACTCCTCCCCAAAGAGGGGAGGCAAAGCCTGGGAGGGTGGACCTCCTAGAACTGCACAAGTCTTACTTAATCAAAATGATACCGTATGTATATAGTAATCTCTAAACTCCTTCAAACTTTTTCACATTTGCATATTTATTTTCTTTTTAAGTTTCTAATAAATTAATATTCTGTAATATACATTCATAATTGGTATTGTCAAATTTTATTATATATTTGTATTATTTTCCTCGATAGCAATATTGTTATAATTATTAATACAATTAATAACAGAGATTTTATTTAAACAAAAAAACGATAGCGTTTTAACAAAAATTGAACTTTCAGTTTCAAAGGAAGTTAATTACATGAAAGCTTTCGACGTTGATGTTAAGAGAACAGATACTACACTTTTATTCTATTTTAGCCAAAAGGCCAAGGAACAATAAAATAAGTTTTGTTTTGTAACTAGAAATTGTTAAATGAATGAAAAAAAAAGTGTGGTCTCGGTACTGTTGTCATAAGACTTTCCTCCCAGGCTAGCAAAAATAGAAAAAAAACGGAATTAACAATTGCCACCTAAACATCCAATGGGAGAAGAAGAAAAAGATACACGCAAACTAATAAAAATAAACATTTTTTAAACGACTCTTATCTATGTAATGTTACCCCACCACCGTGCCTCCTTCCGGGTTCAACCTCATCCACTATACACTGCCGTCTTCTCCGTCCCGTTTAAGCAGAAACATCATGAACAGGAATGGCTTTGTGCAAAAGTTGATGTCTTCGAAGCTAATGGCGAAGAGAAACCACATGAAAAAGAAAGAGGAAAAATAAACACGAATAAAACTAGTATAAACATAAAGAAAAAAAGATATAGATGAAGAGTGTATAAGAGAAAGATGGAGAACATTGATGGATAAATAGTGACTCTGAATATTTACTTTTTTGCTTGCTATGCATAAAAATTTATTCAACAAAAGAAATATTGTGCTCATCTATACTGCTTAGATAAACATAAAAACTGAAGCATCATAAATCTGTGATACAAGTGAATACTGCAGGTGTAATTAAGCTTATATATTGGAAATGCGCACTATATATATATATATATATATATATATATATATATATATATATATATATATATATACATGTGTGGGTCGACATAAAAAGGCCTTACGTCGTCAGAAAGAACACTAGAGATAAATACATGTGTGGGTCGACATAAAAAGGCCTTAAGTCGTCAGAAAGACCACTAGAGATAAATACATGTGTTGGTTGAAATAAAAAGGCCTTAAGTCGTCAGAAAGAACACTCGAGATAAATAGATGTGTGGGTCGACATAAAAAAGGTCTTAAGTCGTCAGAAATACCACTAGAGATTAATAGATGTGAGGGTCGACATAAAAAGGTCTTAAGTCGTCGGAAAGACACCTAGAGATAAATACATGTGTTGGTTGAAATAAAAAGGCCTTAAGTCGTCAGAAAGAACACTCGAGATAAATAGATGTGTGGGTCGACATAAAAAAGGTCTTAAGTCGTCAGAAATACCACTAGAGATTAATAGATGTGAGGGTCGACATAAAAAGGCATTAAGTCGTCAGAAAGACACCTAGAGATAAATACATGTGTGGGTTGACATAAAAAGGCCTTAAGTCGTCAGAAAGACCACTAGAGATAAATACATGTGTGGGTCGACATAAAAAGGCCTTAAGTCGTCAGAAAGAGCACTAGAGATAAATACATGTGTGGGTCGACATAAAAAAGGTCTTAAGTCGTCGGAAAGATCACTAGAGATAAATAGATGTGAGGGTTGACATAAAAAGGCCTTAAGTCGTCAGAAAGACACCTAGAGATAAATACATGTGTGGGTTGACATAAAAAGGTCTTAAGTCGTCAGAAAGACCACTGGAGATAAATAGATGTGTGGGTTGACATAAAAAAGGTCTTAAGTCGTCAGAAAGACCACTAGAGATAAATACATGTGTGGGTCGACATAAAAAAGGCCTTAAGTCGTCAGAAAGACCACTAGAGATAAATACATGTGTGGGTTGACATAAAAAAGGCCTTAAGTCGTCAGAAAGACCACTAGAGATAAATACATGTGTGGGTCGACATAAAAAAGTCTTTAAAAAGTTATTTGGTTGCTGTCTTTATGCCTGAGCTAATTTGCTTAAAATAAATCATAAAAGCCTGAGACGATCTACCGGCTAAAAAATTAACATTACATCTGTTTTGGGATAAAGAATTACAAAAGAGTGTTTTTTATAACCACGGACCGCTTATCGAAACTGTGAGTGATGGACTTGTCATTTCGACAGGGCGCATTTTTTCATGGTGAGAAAGCCCACTAGAGATAGCTACATATGTGTGCCAACATAAAAACGGTACGAAAAATTTCTTTTGAATTTTTTTTTTCTAGGCAAGTAATTTAAAAAACAGTGTATATGATATTTTGACTTCGACCAGCAAGGAGAGAGGGCGCATTGTTTGCTCCTCTCCTCCAGGAGGACTTAGTTATTGAACCCGCTGGGTCGATAGATGTATATGAGGGTACCTATTTACTTATCTCCCCACGAGAACAGAATAACATATAAGGGGCACTTTATGATGTGGGAAAACTCCATCCCTTCAAAATGAAGCACTCTGTATTAGAACAACATAATATAGCACATATATGTGTACTAGAAGATGGTGATTATTTTTTATGAGTATCGTTATGCAAGCACAGCAACATAGATATACCGTAGATAAGGAAGATATAACACGTGGTAGTGTGTTTAAACCTCTAAGCCACTGAGCCAGCGCTGTCACTTTTTTCAGCATCATGACGGTTCTCGGGTTGTACATAGGCTGATTCGTTCGCAAAATACACGCTTCATACAATGTACATGATAGGAAAGTTTAATTTTTCTTAGTACGAATAGGCCCCACCGGCTTAAATACTAGGTGTTTTTTGGCTTGTAAATAATGGTGCGTTTTTTAATGGCACGCCAAATATGCAAAAAACAAGAAAATCTGACGGGGGGGGGGGGGGGGCTAGTGAATTATTTGTGAGGGCAGTTTTAGGGCAGTTTTGAGTGAGGTAAAACGTGGTCTCTTTTGGGGATTTCAGTTGTTTTCTCAGGACTCCTATACCCAATTATACAATTTCGTTTATATACGGAGGTAAGGTGCCCGATTAAGTCAAGAAAGTAATAATTCACTACTATAGGGTGACCCACAAAAAACGGGCCCCAAATGTAATTAGGCCCCGTTTCTTAGTGTTTCGTCTGAATGAAATGAATTTTGGGGCATAACTAGTTTATTATATTCAAAACATCATATCAAAACACTAGGGTATTTGGCCTTTTTTCTCCGTTCTACAGCATGTGTTCTAGATGGACTCCTTTTAGCTCCGTGCATTTCTTGAGGCGCATAACGAAGTTGCCCATGACGTTCTTACAGACTGAATTGGGAATGGCTCTCATTTCCTCCCTGATGGCTTCCTTGAGTTCCGTGATGGTTCTGGGTTTCCTTGCGTACATTCTGTCCTTAAGATAGCCCCAAAGGAAATAATCTGGGGGACTTAGGTCCGGGCTATGGGGTGGCCACTCAAAATTAGTCTTGAGATTGATCACTCGGCCTCCGAAGTTCTCTTTCAGCCAATCTCAGGACAGGTTTGAGGTGTGAGAACTTGCTCCGTCTTGCTGGAACCAGAACTTTCTCATAAGCGACGGGTAGAGGGTCTGGAGCTCACTCTTGAAGGTTTTGAGGACATCCACATACCGCTCGTTGGTGACTGTCCCTGCTGCGCCAGATTCTTCGATGAAGATTGGTCCGATAATGCCTCTGACCAAGATTGCAGCCCACATCGTGCAATTAGGAGAGTGCAGGGGCTTGGTGGCTACTTCATTGGGTCTGGAGGACCCTCAGAAGACATTTGTCTTGGAGTTCGCCTTTCCGTCAAGATGGAAGTGGGCTTCATCTTAGGTCCACAGGAGGTTAAGGAAACCTGGTGTCTCCTCGATCTTATCGAGCATCTTGACTGCCATAGCGCTCCTCTGCTTCTTGTCTGAGACTGTAAGGGTCTGCAGCGTCTGTATTCTGTATGGGTAAGCCCTGATATTGTTCACCAGCACTCTCCTGCAAGTCTCACGGGAGATACCGAGGGACTGACTTCGCTTACGCACAGAGCGTTTCGGACTCTCCTGAAAAGACTCCCTCACAGCTCAGCTGTCCGCTTCTTGGGTGGAGCCTTTTCACATCCGAACTGATGCATGAAACTGTCCTGGGTTTTCTTAAACGAGCCTGTCTTGTAGTAAAATTTAACACAGTGTATTCTTTGTCCCAGCTGCCACTGAGGTCTTGGTGTACTCACGGTTGTTGATTCTACCATGTCCTGTAAAATAAGGGCAATTGGTGAATAAATAAAGGAGATATCACATAAAGTGTACACGGGGCCCGTTTTTTTTTTAGTCACCCTGTAGTACCCATATAAAAAATAATCACCTATATCGCCTGTTTGCGAACCTGGGTGAGTGAAATAAGAGGTTTAGGTGTAGAGTATCCCTAGATATGGTTCAATTTGACCCTGAAGATTTATTGATTTATCATGAAAACTGACCGAGTTAGTGGTTCACACGTAAATGGATTATGACTTCTAAACCGAAACCAGCCTAACATAAAACCACGAGAAAACAAAATGGTGATTTTTTTAGGTAGGGGTAACCTAGCAGTATATTGATCCGTCTATCGTGAGAAAAGATACTACACTTTAATCTTAGCCAAAAGGCCAAAGAACTCTAAAAATTGATGCTTTTTTTATTTCTAGGCAGTTGTAATTTTGCATTGTCATATTTTCTTATATATACGTAATATTTTTGTCGATGGTAAAACGTCTGATGTTGTTGAGATGCTGAGAACAGATACTACACTTTGATCTTGCCCCATAAAAGCGACTGCAGAAGTCTTAGTCTCCGTAGGTAACCGGAATGTTACCATAAAGGCAATACGCAACACTTTGGTTATGACAAGGCGACAAGGTATGATAGTTCATTCTTACATTTAGAAAACAACAATTAAGACGTCAAGTGTCTGGGACTGTTTCGGTGACAGTTGGTCAAGAGCTTCCCTCCTTCTCTCTCCTCTCTCTCTCTTTCTCTCTCTCTCTCCCATAAATCAAGATACCCCTGAGCCTTCGTGGATTACGGCGCTTCCCTAACACAACTCACCCGTACAAATGGGGGTGGAAGTAGAAACACGGAAAAGAGAAAAACAAACTCGGGGTAGGGCGGAAGAAATAAGTTGGCTACTTCCCTTCCACCCTCGCCATCACTAAGGAACATCAAGTTCGTTTGGGTGGGGGTCAGCCGGTGCAAGTCATTCTCACGGTCGATTATATCTATTCGTTTTGTAATGCGACAATAGAGGTGAAGAGCGAGGCAGTCGTAACGGTTATCATATTGGATAAAAATTAAAAGTATAAATAGCAAAACAAAAAACAAACAAAAAAAAGGAATCAGCGAAGCGAGTTCAAATTCAGGTTGAATCTGCTTCTATTACTTTCGCGCTGATAGCCTCAGATAAAAGGCATGAATTCTTTTCTCCCTGTCCTATTTCTTGGTTTTTCATTTTTTGTTTCTTCCATATTTAGTCAACTCGATGTCGGTCAATGAGTACATGTCCAATTCACTTTCATGTCACTTTTGACAGGTAAAGGATTCTCTTGGAATATTCGCACTACTAAATTCTTATCAAATCTTCCAACACAATCTTCGCTTCTGTTATTGTTTTCTTACTATTCTAACTCTAACGCTAACCCTACGCTATGAACTAACCCTAACCCTAACCTTACGCTATGAACTAACCCTAACCATAAGCATAACCCTATAACTCATATGCTATGAACTAACCCTGACCTTAACCCTAACCCTAACCCTAACCAAAACGCTATGAACAAACCCTAACCCTACGCTATGAACTAACCCTAACCCTAACTCCTACGCTATGAACTGTTGATCTGTTCATAGCGGAGGATTGGCCATAGAATAGATAAATTAGATGACCTTGAAAACATTTTCTTTCGGTAATAGATATCGAAAATGAGTATAGGTTTGGTCAATTATAGTAAAATTTTATGAGGATAACTATATGTAAACAAAATGGATTTATTATGAAAATGACTATTGATCAACGCAAATAGACATTTAAAATAAATTGTTAACAGATAGTGCATGTATATCACTGCACTAAAATTATTGAATATCCTCATTATTTTCAAAATCATTCCCGTTCAATGATTTCAAAGTCTTTTATGTTTTGTCGAAGTTTAGATACTTTGTTCAGTTCCATTTTCTTAATGAACATTTTTCTCTGTAGAGCACGAACCATCTCCATATCGTAGTTATTAAAGCAACTCTTATCTTCCAAGAGTATTAGAGGTGATTCTGTATTTCTTTCTGCGACTTTAAAAACGGTGTATGTTCGTTAGTATATCGACAAAATATCATTGGTTTATAATTTGCTTTTCTTAATTGCCAAGTTTGTTCATAGCGTATTGAGTTCATAGCGTATGAGTTTTACTCATAAGGGTTTTCTTCAGATCATAATCACCATCCACTTATGAATATAGCATCTAATAAGATATTAGGTCGTTACAAAAAATAATAGCCGCCTGACGCGCTGGGGTTAAAAAAAGTAATTAAAAAATTAAAAAATAATAGCCGGTAAAAAGTAATTTAAACACTGTATTTGTAGTTAATTTCTGGTAGATTTTAAGATATATATTAATTAATGTGGTTTCAATAATAATTTGTAACTTTTTTTCAGATGGGAAGTATTTTTAAAGCATAGAAGGCCCTTCAATGATTAACATACTAAAACATGTCGACCGCCTTTTTATTTTGCATGAGTTCAAATTTGGGAATGATGCCTTCGAAACTTGCTAATATCGTGGTTTACAGAGTATTTGAAAGGTGAAAAACCTCAATGAATGGGTTCACCATGAGCTCAATGACCATCAAAATCTTACGTGGGTTACAGAGTATTTGAAAAGTGAAACACCCCAATGAATGGGTTCACCATGAGCTCAATGACCATCAAAATCTTACGTGGTTTACAGAGTATTTAAAAGGTGAAAAAACTCAATGAATGGGTCCACCATGAGCTCAATGACCATCAAATTCTTACGTGTTTTACAGAGTATTGGAAAGGTGAAAAACCTCAATTAATGGGTTCACCATGAGCTCAATGACCATCAAAATCTTACGTGGGTTACAGAGTATTGGAAAGGTGAAACACCCCAATGAATAGGTTCACCATGAGCTCAATGACCATCAAAATCTTACGTGGGTTACAGAGTATTGGAAAAATGAAACACCTCAATAAATGGGTTCACCATGAGCTCAATGACCATCAAAATCTTACGTGGGTTACAGAGTATTGGAAAAGTGAAACACCTACATTAGTGGGTTCACCATGAGCTCAATGACCATCAACATCTTATGTGGTTTACAGTGTATTGGAAAGGTGAAACATCTCAATTAATGGGTTCACTATGAGCTCAATGACCATCAAAATCTTACGTGGTTTACAGAGTAGTGGAAAGGTGAAACATCTCAATTAATGGGTTCACCATGAGATCAATGACCATCAAAATCTTACGTAGTTTACAGAGTATATGAAAGTTAGAAACACCTCAATTAATGGGTTAACCATGAGCTCAATGACCATATAAATCTTACGTGGTTTACAGAGTATTTAAAAGGTGAAAACCACAATGAATGGGTTCACCATGAGCTCAATGACCATCAAATTCTTACGTGGTTTTCAGAGTATTGGAAAGGTGAAAAACCTCAATGAATTGGTTCACCATGAGCTCAATGACCATCAAAATCTCAGGTGGTTTACAGAGTATTGGAAAGGTGAAACACCTCAATTAATGGGTTCACCATGAGCTCAATGACCATCAAAATCTCAGGTGGTTTACAGAGTATTGGAAAGGTGAAACACCTCAATTAATGGGTTCACCATGAGCTCAATGACCATCAAAATCTTACGTGGGTTACAGAGTATTGGAAAAGTGAAACACCTACATTAGTGGGTTCACCATGAGCTCAATGACCATCAAAATCTTATGTGGTTTACAGTGTATTGGAAAGGTGAAACACGTCAATTAATGGGTTCACCATGAGCTCAATGACCATCAAAATCTTACGTGGTTTACAGAGTATTTAAAAGGTGAAAACCACAATGAATGGGTTCACCATGAGCTCAATGACCATCAAAATCTTACGTAGTTTACAGAGTATTGGAAAGTTAGAAACACCTCAATTAATGGGTTAACCATGAGCTCAATGACCATATAAATCTTACGTGGTTTACAGAGTATTTAAAAGGTGAAAACCACAATGAATGGGTTCACCATGAGCTCAATGACCATCAAATTCTTACGTGGGTTACAGAGTATTGGAAAGGTGAAAAACCTCAATTAATGGGTTCACCATGAGCTCAATGACCATCAAAATCTTACGTGGGTTACAGAGTATTGGAAAGGTGAAACACCCCAATAAATAGGTTCACATGAGCTCAATGACCATCAAAATCTTACGTGGGTTACAGAGTATTGGAAAAATGAAACACCTCAATGAATCGGTTCACCATGAGCTCAATGACCATCAAAATCTTACGTGGGTTACAGAGTATTGGAAAAGTCAAACACCTACATTAGTGGGTTCACCATGAGCTCAATGACCATCAACATCTTATGTGGTTTACAGTGTATTGGAAAGGTGAAACACGTCAATTAATGGGTTCACCATGAGATCAATGACCATCAAAATCTTACGTAGTTTACAGAGTATTCGAAAGTTAGAAACACCTCAATTAATGGGTTAACCATGAGCTCAATGACCATATAAATCTTACGTGGTTTACAGAGTATTTAAAAGGTGAAAACCACAATGAATGGGTTCACCATGAGCTCAATGACCATCAAATTCTTACGTGGTTTTCAGAGTATTGGAAAGGTGAAAAACCTCAATGAATTGGTTCACCATGAGCTCAATGACCATCAAAATCTCAGGTGGTTTACAGAGTATTGGAAAGGTGAAAAACCTCAATTAATGGGTTCACCATGAGCTAAATGACCATCAAAATCTCAGATGGTTTACAGAGTATTGGAAAGGTGAAACACCTCAATTAATGGGTTCACCATGAGCTCAATGACCATCAAAATCGCAGGTGGTTTACAGAGTATTGGAAAGGTTAAACACGTCAATTAATAAGTTCACCATGAGCTCAATGACCATCAAAATCTCAGGTGGTTTACAGAGTATTGGAAAGGTGAAACACCTCAATTAATGCGTTCACCATTAGCTCAATGACCATCAAAATCTCAGGTGGTTTACAGAGTATTGGAAAGGTTAAGCACGTCAATTAATGGGTTCACCATGAGCTCAATGACCATCAAAATCTCACGTGGTATACAGAGTATTGGAAAGGTGAAACACCTCAATTAATGGGTTCACCATGAGCTCAATGACCATCAAAATCTCAGGTGGTTTACAGAGTATTGGAAAGGTGAAACACCTCAATGAATTGGTTCACCATGAGCTCAATGACCATCAAAATCTTAGGTTGTTTATAGAGTATTGGAAAGGTGAAACACCTCTATGAATGGGTTCACCATGAGCTCAATGACCATCAAAATCTTACGTTGTTTACAGAGTATTTAAAAGGTGAAAAAACTCAATGAATGGGTCCACCATGAGCTCAATGACCATCAAATTCTTACGTGTTTTACAGAGTATTGGAAAGGTGAAACACCTACATTAATGGGTTCACCATGAGCTCAATGACCATCAAAATCTCAGGTGGTTTAAAGTGTGTTCGACGCTCTGTCTGGTTAACACCAATGCGCCTTTTTTTATTAACGAGGAACAAATAATAATGTAAATCGAGTGCATAGATGCATAGCTGTTCGAAGCTCATCGTTTGAGTAATTTCCACTGTTCATTTTCCATGAATAAATGAACGTTTCTAAGACCGGCTCTTATTTGTGTAACTGAATCAGCATAAACCGTTTCAATGTTAATAGAGTTCGGATAGGTGGGAAAACTACAGAGTAATCCTAAGATGTTTAAATTCTTGCATGTGGTACAGTCAGTAAAACAGGGAACAGGGAGGGAATTTCAAAGGCCAGCATATCGAGGCAACCAGCTAGTACTGTACAAAGCCTTCCGACATCTGGGGACCTCTACAGTGAAAGTGTGTGATTTTGCTGATTGTCGGGTTGGATCGGAGGTATTTATGTTGAGGGAGCACCAGCGCCACAAGGTCGTCGGAGCACATTCCATTAAAGTACTTGTAAAGCAATCACAGAGATGTAACATTGCAGTGATGTGACATGGGCTGGTGCTTGATAGACAGTGTAAGACTCTTTGTTAGACACTGTCTACGCAGGAGGCTAGTTGTTGGTGCATCAGCCCAGATGTGATAACAACAATACTCCATGCATGGGCGAATGGTGTTTTTGTAGAGATATAGGATACTGGCAGGTATGAGAAGTTTTCACTTTAAGCTGATGTTAAAAATAGACGACCAGATCCCGATCGGAAGCAGATTCAACCCTATGCACCCTGTGAAGACGTGAAACTCACGTCACCATGCTCGCTACGATGTGATTATATTCATAAATGTAGATATACAAGCATTTTCAGCATGATAGAAACCAGAGTGTCTCAATTTAAGATGTCAAGAAAACATTATACGACAACAAATCTTGATAAAAAGTTGATAAAACCTTTCATATAATCTGCAGTTTAGACCATTATAGTAAGTATAAGTAAAATTATTTTAAAGAACATTTTAATTTTTATTAAAAATAAATAATAATAATAATGATGATAATAATAATAATAATAATAATAATAATAATAATGATAATCATTCTTAATAACAAAAATAATAATAATAATTTTTAATAAAAAGAATAATAATAATAACAATCATAATACCTAATAATAATAATAACAATAATAATAATAACAACAATAATAATAATGATAATAACAATGATAGTAGTGATACCAATAATAGTATTTATACTCATAATAAGGAATCAAATAGTAATACTCAAATAGATTAGGGTAATGGGAATAATAATAATCATACTAATAATAATGATGATAATTAAATTATATTCGAATAAAAATACAAATGAGAAGGTAATAATAGGTAATGATAAAATATATAGTAAAAGTGATAATAAAAATAATAATAATAATACCTTATTATATTGATTATAATGCCTAATTACAATAATAAAAACTAATAATAATAATAATAATGATAATAATAATAATACCTAATGATAATAATATATAATAATGATAATAATAATACCTTATCATAATAATAATAATAATACCTAAAAATAATAATGATAATAATAATACCTAATTATGATGAAAATAATACCTAATAACAATACCTAATCATAATAATAATTCTTAATAATAATAACAATAATAATACATGATAAACATAATACCTAATATTAATATAATAATAATAATAATAATAATAATAATAATAAAAACCAATAATAATAATAATAAAATAATAATAATACCTAATAAAAATAATAATAATAATAATAATAATAACAGTAATAATAATACCTGATAATAATAATAATAATAATAATAATAATAATAATAATAATAATAATAATGATAGTAATGATAATAATAAAAATAATAATAATAAGAAGAATAATAGTAATAATAATGATCAAAATAATAATAACAATAATAATAATAATAATAATGATAATACCATATATAAAAGGGTAATAATAATAATTATAATAATAATAATAATAACAATACCAAATAAAATAATAATAATAATAATAACAATACCACATAATAATAATAATGATAATAATAATAATAACAATAATAATAATAATGATAATAATAATAATAATAATAATAATAATACCACATAATAATAATAATAATAATAATAATAATAATAATAATAATAATAATAATAATAATAATAATAAAAACCAATAATAATAATAATACCCAACCATTATACTAATACTACTAATTATAATGATGAAAATTAACAAATTGAAAACTGATAAATAAATATAAAAATAGTACATACTCATACAATGTATATGATAAAGTAGACTGAAGAAACAAATAAACTAATATAAATGTGAACAAGCTTTTTTCTCGCCCCCCCCCCATGTAAGAATAGGATCCCCCTAATTCACAGTAGCCCCTTACGCCTCAATGGCATTGTTCCTTGTTTAGGGTGAACTTAAGTGAAACACAAAAAGGTTAAGATCAGATGCGATTCGAGGAGATTACATCGGATGAGTTCGGTCGGAAGTGGGTACACTACACTAGTTTGTGCATCCGTCAGAGAGCTGGGTAAGATTTGCAGTTTCCTGCATAGGCATGGCACACACGTCCCTGGGGTCTGCGGAATCCACCCCTGAAATAATAAAAAAACACTTATCTAGTGGAGTAAATAGTACTGTCCTCTTTAGTTTTGTTTTTTTGTATTAGAGACCATCCAAAGATGCTCACTCCCCACATTTATTTTGCCCCCGGTCACTTCATAACTGTTGTATTATATATTGGAAGACACCATCCATTCCTATACTTAACCCTGATCTGTTTTATTTTTGACATCCCACTTATCTCCTACTCCTATCTAGAGACCGACCTGCTTGTTTTCGCAACACCCGAAACTTATCAGATGTTTGGGAGAGGCCCTACTAATCTACATATTTTTTTAAATATTTGTAAATGTTGTCCTACTACGAACGATGATTTTTTGTAAATGACATAGTTTTAAAGCAAATTGAGGATTATTAAAGTAAGATCAAGCCACAGAGTGAATGTGGTACTTTGGCGTAAGGTAAACTTAAAAGATTTTGATAAAATTTGGTGACCAACGAACTCCTTCTCTCACACAAAACGATTCGGGCTTCATGCCTAATGGAAATTATGCAATTTATGATAATTGGGATTATTTTGATTATCCGTTTTATTGGTAGGTTAGTTGGTTGTTTTGTTTTACGACATATCAACCCCTGTCCGCGTTATTTAATGCCAAACCCGGTCATTTTGGTAGATGTGTTTATGCTTCAAGTTCTTTATATCCTCAACTATTTATTCATGGTGTTTCGTTTGGTTGTTTTGTAAAGGGAAATTGTTGTTTTATTTTTAACTTTGCAGTTTTGCAAAAAGGAAGGAAAAAAATAACATTAATGTTTGGTTTGGTTCGGTTTGTTTTGTTTTACGGCATAACAACCATCTATGAGTAATTTAATACCGATTAAAGTTATCAAATGAAATTCCAAGGTAGATTAATTATTTTGTCTAGTTTAAAAAATAATAAAACTAGGATCAAAAATTGAGATTACATTTTTTTATGAACAGGCTAACTTCTTTGCTCTAGTTCAGTCAGCCATCACCGGGTAGAAGTCTTAAGTAATTCGCAATTCTATTCTTCGTATCGCCCGCACTGAGGACTGAACCTTCAACCTGTATAGAAGAGTGTCACTTAGTACTTTATCCGTTACGCCACGGGTCCTTGCAGACAGTTCTAAGTGACAGTCTTCTGAAGGTTGAAGGTTCAATCCTCTGCGTGGGCGATACTAAGAATACAATTACGAATTACTTAAGATTTCTACCCGGTCATAGATGACAGGCCGAGTACAATCTACCCTGTCGATCAAATAAAGGGTTCCGTTCGAAATTCCGTACAGATTCCCAATTTAGAAACATTCCCGAGTTCGACAAGATACACCTAAAAAAAGTCGAAGGTGACATCGGCCGAAACGTTGGGAAAATAACATCAAAGATGAGAACAGTAGCCCGAATAATCTAAATTATACAAATTGGGAATTATCTAAGTAAAGTCGAACGACATAGCGAATATGGCATTTTGGTGAGAGTGTCTAGCTTAGTGTAAGCGCAGAAGCTTTTGACAAAATTCGAAGACACCCCTCTCTCCCCCAAAACGATTAGGGGTTCATGCCATAAGGTAATTGGTGAACTTTATGATTATTTTTTTTTCGTTAAAAAAACAAACCTAAACCGCTAAAGAATTCCGGGTTTTAGGGTAACTTTTAGATTTTAGAGAGTGTTCAGTTTCCTATATAAATTTAAAATAAACGTTTTGGCCATCAGCAAATTATTTTCTTTTTTCTGTGTACAATTAGCGAGCATATCGCAGTTAAAAATAAAATGACAGCAAATGTTTTACTTACTTGGTATTCATAAATATTACCGTATACAGAAAATGACGGAAAACGAGCAATTATTGTCATTTTTATTTAAGAAAATGAATGTTATTAAAGAATGTGTATGAAAAGGCACTTGTGAAATATGGCAATCTAAAAAAATAAAAAAAAAACTTGCTCAAACATTGGGTGATCAATTTACGTTCAATTTATATAAGAAAACTGATCCACCCGCCTAAAATATGAGCTATTTTTTTTTTAATTAAAAAAAAAAAGGAATTCTCTAGCGACATGATAGGTAATTCTACACAGAAGAAAGAATTTAAAAAATGTGTTATGGTCAAAAAGTGGGGGACCAGTAAACATCAAATCTATATAGGAAAATGATTTCACCCTTCTAAAATCTAAACTATTAGGTTCGTTCGGAAAGTTATGAACGACCTTAGTTACTGTTGGGTCTTTCGGAAAGCTATGAACGGACTCAGCTACTAGCGGATCTTTCGAAAAGTTATCAACGGACTTAGCTACTATTGGGTCATTCGGAAAGTTATGAACGGACTTAGCTACTATTGGGTTTTTCGGAAAGTTATGAACGGACTTAGCTACTATTGGGTCTTTCGGAAAGTTATGAACGGACTTAGCTACTATTGGGTCTTTCGGAAAGTTATGAACGGACTTAGCTACTAATGGGTCTTTCGGAAAGTTATGAACGGACTTAGCTACTATTGGGTCTTTCGGAAAGTTATGAACGGACTTAGCTACTATTGGGTCTTTCGGAAAGTTATGAACGGACTTAGCTACTATTGGGTCGTTCGGAAAGTCATGAACAGACTTAGCTACTATTGGGTCTTTCGGAAAGTCATGAACAGACTTAGCTACTATTGGGTCTTTCGGAAAGTTATGAACGGACTTAGCTACTATTGGGTCGTTTGGAAAGTTATGAACAGACTTAGCTACTATTGGGTCTTTCGGAAAGTTATGAACGGACTTAGCTACTATTGGGTCTTTCGGAAAGTTATGAACGGACTTAGCTACTATTGGGTCTTTCGGAAAGTTATGAACGGACTTAGCTACTATTGGGTCTTTCGGAAAGTCATGAACAGACTTAGCTACTATTGGGTCTTTCGGAAAGTCATGAACAGACTTAGCTACTATTGGGTCTTTCGGAAAGTTATGAACGGACTTAGTTACTATTGGGTCGTTTGGAAAGTTATGAACAGACTTAGCTACTATTGGGTCTTTCGGAAAGTTATGAACGGACTTAGCTACTATTGGGTCTTTCGGAAAGTCATGAACAGACTTAGCTACTATTGGGTCTTTCGGAAAGTTATGAACGGACTTAGCTACTAATGGGTCTTTCGGAAAGTTATGAACGGACTTAGCTACTATTGGGTCTTTCGGAAAGTTATGAACGGACTTAGCTACTATTGGGTCTTTCGGAAAGTCATGAACAGACTTAGCTACTATTGGGTCTTTCGGAAAGTTATGAACGGACTTAGCTACTAATGGGTCTTTCGGAAAGTTATGAACGGACTTAGCTACTATTGGGTCTTTCGGAAAGTTATGAACGGACTTAGCTACTATTGGGTCTTTCGGAAAGTTATGAACAGACTTAGCTACTATTGGGTCTTTCGGAAAGTTATGAACGGACTTAGCTACTAATGGGTCTTTCGGAAAGTTATGAACGGACTTAGCTACTATTGGGTCTTTCGGAAAGTTATGAACGGACTTAGCTACTATTGGGTCTTTCGGAAAGTCATGAACAGACTTAGCTACTATTGGGTCTTTCGGAAAGTTATGAACGGACTTAGCTACTAATGGGTCTTTCGGAAAGTTATGAACGGACTTAGCTACTATTGGGTCTTTCGGAAAGTTATGAACGGACTTAGCTACTATTGGGTCTTTCGGAAAGTTATGAACAGACTTAGCTACTATTGGGTCTTTCGGAAAGTTATGGACAATAGGAGATAATAACAACCTAATATTTGATTTTTTTTCTCTAAAAAACACGGAGTTCTCTTAAACACTTTTTTTTGTTTTTTTACAAGTTTAGCTTTTGAACCACACCGACATGGGTATGGTTAGTGTTAGCGTTAGGTTAGACTTTTGAACCTGACCGACTAGGTTAGTGTTAGAGTTAGTGTTATGTTTAGGTTAGCAGCTTTTGAATCTGCCTGACTGTTAGGGTTAGGTTAGATATGGTTAGTGTTAAGTTAGCAGCTTTTGAACTTGTCTGACTATGTTAGGGTTAGTTTCTGGGATAAGGTTAGGGTTAGGGTTTAGGATTAGGATTAGGGTTAGGCTTAGGGTTGGGTTAGGATTAGGGTGAGGGTTATGGTAAGGGTTAGGGTCGGGTAAGGGTTATGGTAAGGTTTAGGGTTAGGGTTTAGTTAGCAGCTTTTGAACTTGTCTGGCTATGTTAGGGTTAGAGTTAGAGTTTAGGGTAAGGGTAAGGGTTACGGTTAGAGTTTAGGGTTATGGTAAGGGTTACAGTAAGGTTTAGAGTTATGGTAAGGGTTAGGGTTTGCATTAAAGTAAGGTTATGGTTAGTGTTAAGTTAGCAGCTTTTGAACTTGCATGCCTATGTTAGAATTAGAGTCTCGGGGTTAGGGTTCGGGTTAGGGTTAGGGTTAGGGTTAGGGTTAGGGTTAGGCTTAGGGTTGGGTTTAAGATTAGGGTTAGGGTTATGGTAAGGGTTAGGGTCGGGTTAGGAGTCGCGTTCGGATTAGGGTTAATGTTATGGTTAATGTTAAGTTAGCAGCTTTTGAACTTGCCTGACTATGTTAGGGTTAGGTTGGACTTTTGAAGCATAACCGAGTTCATGCAATTCATTTTCCATGCTCAATTTTGAAATCTGGAGAATGTTTGCGATCTGTCTGGTTGTCAAACGTCAATCTTGTACAACTACGGCTTTCAATAGTGCCAATTGGTGATCACATCGTTGGTGATGGTGAAAAGAGAGGTTTGGTTTGGGACTCATTAAAAGTATCGGGCCACCTTTTCCCCCATTGTACCACGTGCTCAAGGTCGGAAGATAGATCTTGCTACTCTCAGAAGTGTTGCCATTGATGGTTGTGTCATCTTCGTAAATGTCGACGAATGATCTTAGAAGGTGGTTTGAGAGATCATTGATGAAGATCAAGAAGAGGGTTGGGTTAAGAATGGATCCTTGAAGCACCCCATCGTTGAGACTGTAAGGGTTATAGTAAGGGTTATGGTTAGGGGTTCTGCGCATAAACGACTAGCTTGATGTTGGACGCATTAAAAGTAATCATACACATGTTTTGACTATTTGATTCGGTATTAAATGACCTGAAAAAAGGTTGATATGCCGTAAAACAAAAGAAAAATAAGAAGTAGCAGTTATGGCGGTAGTAGATTCTTTGGGGTTTTTTTTTAGGGGGGGGGGCGGTTTCCAAGATCCCCCTTTTATTGTTGCTGCGGGATTGTTTGAAGCGAAATGAAGAGCCGGTGCTTAGTGGAATAGGAAGCTGTATTACCATGAGGTATCAAAACAATGAATTGATGGAGACCACTAGACTAACGAGTCAAACGAGCTGCAGCAAAGGAAGCAGGGATCAGTATTCCTTCGGATTATAGTTTAAGCAATAATTTATAATATTTGCATTTTTAATAAGAATGGTTTTACTTTGTTTGAATAAAACGAAGTGTAATATAAAAAATGCACTCGGTTCACTTGAGTATTTGTAAAACAAACATTTCAAAGTAAATAATTTGTTGTAATTTGTTTATTCAGACATAAAACCAATAAACAATTAGTGAAAACATTTAAGAATGAGAATGACGTTATTATTTAGAAAGCCATTCTTAACGTGGCGGGAGGGGATTTATTAACCTATGCTGTTCTTTCAACTAACAATTTGATTAACAAAAGATACCGTAAAATTTGAATTTAACTATAAAATCATATCTAAAAAATAGCCCAATCTGTAAACTGTATAAGCACCCGAAAAAATGAAGAAGTTTCGGTTGATTATTTGTTTCTTAAAATTAAATAAAAAAAAAACAATTTGTTACAACATAAGGTAATAAAACGCATCATCATCATCATCATCATCATCATCATCATCATCATCATCATCATCATCATCATCATCATCATCATCATCATCATCATCATCATCATCATCATCATCATCATCATCATCATCATCATCATCATCATCATCATCATCATCATCATCATCATCATCATCATCATCATCATCATCATCATCATCATCATCATCATCATCATCATCATCATCATCATCATCATCATCATCATCATCATCATCCCCCCCACCACCACCACCACCACCACCACCACCACCACCACCACCACCATCATCATCATCATCATCATCATCATCATCATCATCATCATCATCATGTTTTTGTTTCATTTCAAACACTTACATAATTAATAAAATGGAGTCCTATTGGCATATTTGTCCTTGTGAATCTCTGTCCCATGTGAGGGTTCTTGGTAAGGTGAAGAAACATATTTGTAATTTGATTGGCTCCACCCTTTCTTCTTCTCTATACTCTCTCTCTCTCTCACAGACGTGCTGGTGCTGGTGCTAGTCTCAGTCTTTTCTACAAAATACTATTATGGCATGTGTTCTTCAGAATTATGATCACTATTCCCTACTTCTTTTGTTCCAGCTCGTTTGACTCGTTGGTCTAGTATTCTCCATCAATTCGCTGTTTTGATACCTCATTGTAATACAGCTTCCTATTCCAGTAGCTTCTTTCCAATAACTGCGGGCTTGTGGAACTCTCTTCCTGATGACTGTATTCCTCCTACCTATAGTCTTACTCTTTTCAAGACTAAGGATAATAGCCATCTCCTGTATTTACGATAATCATATTTCGTTCTTGTTAGTCTCTACATAAATTGGCTTCATGCTTTGTCTACAGCGATTTCAATGAAAAATGTATTTTTTTAAGTAAATATTATTTGTTTATTAATATATTAAACCCCCCCAAAAATCTGAAAACATTAAAACAAACAAAATAATTAAAGAAATGTATTATTATTATTATTGTTGCATATTTTTGGTTTATTTCAAATATTTAAATTATTAATAAAATCTATTATTATCATAATATATTCATTTAAAAATAAAAACTCTGAATAATTGCTTAAACTATAATACGAAAGAACACTAATTCGAATGGAACACTTTACTCTTCATTTCGCTTCAAACAACCCCGCAGCAGCAGGAAGCCACAATAAAGGGGAGATCTTGGAAAGCGCCGCGTTTTTATACAAAGGAAACCGATAGTAAACAGTTGTTGGCTATGAACGCGATATTTCCACTTTTGCTAATTCAGATCTGATCTCAAAGATTAAGTTTGAATAAAGAAGTGATTATAAAAAAATGTCCCCAGTGCGCAGGCGCGTACACAAAAACTCCCAAAGGAACAAACATAACGTCGACACATACGGAGACGCGCACATGTGTTCGTCTGTCGCTATGATATCAATTCTTAAATAAATACTAGGCAGGCATTCTTTCATATAAATGTATCAAAAGTTATTTAAAAAATGGGTCTCCTTTTGGCTTAGACAAATAATGGATAACGCCTATAAGAGTGGAAGTGAGGAAAGTCTATAGTGATGTAATGACTACGCAAGTATCAACCGCACCTCTCCCTGGTGAATCTAATGGGAAGAAAGAATTCCAGGACGATTGCAGATAATTGTTACACAAGTTCCAACGGCACATCTCCCGGTCTAGCATCGCCATAAAAGAAGTCGTCTTTGCCTGGTATTCAATTTAAAAAGTTAAAGAAATGTTTAAATTGTAGGTCGAGTGAGGATTCGAACACTGCTCGGCTTAATTTTAGTAATTTTTATTTTAACATCCGGGACAGCAAATCCATGTGTAGTTATGTAGATCGAGTTTGTTTTCATGTGTCTGATTTAAATCAATAAAAGAAGGAATGAAAATCGCATTTGCGATCGGCACTTCATTTCTAAACTTGAGATTGTCAGGAGTAGTTGGGAGAGAAAAAAGAAAAGAGAAGAAAGGAGAGAAAATGTCGAGTAAGCAGTGAACCGGTGTTTATTTAACTGAGACAACAAGTGAAATTAAGTTGATATAATTCCGTGATATTGACTTTTAACGGTCCCTTTAGAGCCAGAGTGAAAACTCATCTCCGCTAGACTTCCAAATCCCCTCTTTTACAACCGTACCTCCCCTTAGCCTGTATTGCTTCAATCCAGTGGAAAGAAGAAGAAGTCCAGAACGATTGCAAATTATCGTTACGGAAGTACCAACAGCGCCTGTCCCGGGCCAGCATTGCTTGAATCACGTCGAAAGAAGAAATCCAGAACGATTGCAAACAATGCTGGGATGAACAGAGGAAAGTTGTTTAGGGTTAAAGTTAGGGTTCGGAGTTTTTCCTTCTACTATTACTTTAGACTTAGACTTAGGAGCTACGTTAGGCAGTCAAAGTAAACCATCGTTTTCTGTCTGAAGCCAGATTCACAGCATCCCGCCAGCTTCTTGCTGTTGCGATCAAACCTCTCTCGATTATTTGTTTCCATGTCATTTTTGGTCTTCCTCTTCTTTTTTCTTTTCTAGAGTCGACTGAAGCACTTGTTTTGCAATTATCTCTGGGGCAAATCTTAGGGGATGTCCGAGCCAGCCTAGACGTTTGCAGATTATTGACGATGCCACCTGTTAGTGCGGTCTCTGACTACTTGGTTATTAATTCAATTGCTCCATTTGACCCCTAGAATCTTTCTAAGACATTTGGAATCAAACGCGTCTAATTTCCTCTCTTGGCTGATTTTCACTTTTATATAGCAGTGTGGATTAAAACGTTGCTGTTATAAAAAACGTTAATTTTGATCTGAGTGTTAATTTTTCCAGATCTTGCAAAGTTGATTAAATACTGCTGAGGCTTTTCCATCCTGCACTGCAACTCGTGATCCATATTGTCTTCCTTGTTTTAAGAGCTTCTTACGTAGGTGAAGTTGTCAACTATAGCTGGTTCTTTTAGGAAAATAAAAACGTTTGTAAGTGACTGGTGTACCACAGAGATAATGTTTCTAGTTTTATTAGAGACCAATGCTCACTGCTTTAGCTTTGACTATACTAGAAGATTAAGAAGATGAGCTTAATAATATACAGCAACTCATATTTGTTTAGCAAAGCTGATAAAATACTGTGGAGGCTTTTCCTAATATAGAGACAAATACTGCTTCAGCGTTGACTATACAGAAGATTAAGAAGATCAACTTAATAATATAAAGCAACTCATATTTTTTCTAGTGTATTCCCAGGCAACGCTGAGTATCTTCTCCATCATATACAACGGACCAAGTGTAATACATTATTCTTACGCACACCTTCTCTATCTAACACTTCTATATTCAGTATAGATCTCTTCCTAAGTGAAACATCATATTATTACAACCACCTGCTCCATCTGGAGCATTGAGCATTATTTGATTCAACATATACAACTAACTAAGGGCAATAATTTATTATGAATAAAAGTAAGTGTAACAATGAATTCAAATAATAGATAAACATATTTGAAAAAAAAAATGAATGAAAAAATACATGAAAAAGATTGAATGAAAAAGTGAATGAACTAAAAAAATGTAAAAAGTGAATAAAAAATGAACGCAAAATGAATTTCAAAAAAAGAATGAAAAAATTAAAAGAATGATAAATAAATGAAAAAAATAAATGAAAAAAATGAAAAAAATGAATGAAAATAAACGAAATAAAAAATTATTAATGAAAAATGAAAGAAAAGAATTTTAAAAATGAATACAAAAATAAACAAAAAATGAAAGAAAAATGAATGAAAAGAAGTGAATGAAAAAATGAATGGAAACAATGAATGAAAAATGAATGACAAAACGAAAAACATGAATGTCAAGAAGTGAATGAACAAATGAATGAAAAAACTGAATGAAAGAAAGTTAAAACCAAGTAAAAAGTTTAAATGTAAAAGTTGATGAAAAAACAATAAAAAATGAATGGAAAAGATAAATAAAAACTGAATGAAAAAATGTATGAAAAATTAATGAAAACCGAAAGAAAAAACGAATTTTTTAAACTGTATGCAAAAATGTATTAAAGAAACCAAACAAAGAATGTATAGAAACATTTGATAAAAAACAAATGAAAAACGAAGGAGAACATACATGAAAATAAGCAAATGAAACCATGGATTGAAAAAAATGAATACAAGAATGAATGACAAAATTAAGAACGAAAAATCAAAGAAAAAATGTAAAAAGTGAATGTAAAAATGAATGAAAAAAAAACGAAAGAAAAAATGAATGAGAGAAATAAACGAAAAATGAATGAATAAACGAAAGAAGAAAATGAATAAAAATATAAATGAAAAAAAATGAATAAAAATTAATGAAAAACGTATGAAAAACTCAACAAAAACAATTAAATAAAAAAAATAGAAAAAAAATTGAAAACTGCCTTTTATATAATTGATTCCATGGGTTGCATTTTTAGGAAGGTCACTCTGTGTTAAAAAAAATTACAGCACATGTTTCTTACTAGAACAATTTCAACTCGCAGTACGTATCAATTCGTAGATATTCTAACAAGTAGCGCTGAGATTTTTCAAGCAGACTCGATGAGAGACATTTTTATACATTCCTCAAACACAATCACGCACGCACACACACACGCTCGCACACACACACGCACGCCACACATTAACATCTTATAACGATTAAAAATAGAGAGTGTTATTTAATGCCGTCGGTATTCTGAAAGTTTTCATACGATACATATTAAAAACTAAAGTAAAATGCCTTAAATTCTTAACCAGTATTATGATAGAGTGAAGTGCTTCTAGTTCAAAACACGTGTTCGACATATGAGGTTAGATATATATTTACCCATTTACTGGAATAAACCGATTGCATATATATATATATATATATATATATATATATATATATATATATATATATATACATATATATATGGGTGTGTTTCTGTGTATATATATATACACACACATATAGTATATATATATATAAATATATATACATATATGTGTATATATAAGTATATATATATTTTTATATATATATATATATATATATATATATATATATATATATATATATATATGGTAAGTCAATGAAAATTGATTAGACCTGCAAATGGAAGCAAATCAATATCTTCAGTTGTTCAAAACAAGGAGCAGTTTAGTTAATAAAAACATTTATTTTCCTTCTCTTTCATTCCTTAAACCAGGCTTTTCAAAGATTAAAATCTTATCATCAGAGGAGAGTAATGATTGATAAGTTAACAGAATAAAAGCAATCGGTTTGTGAACTTTAATTAAAAACGGAATATATATATTTTTATTATATTTTTACGTACATAACAGTAATCCATGGACA
>CAUVYP010001111.1:592500-632500 GCA_963556195.1 Sepiola atlantica
GAAGCATATGGTCATACGACAGTTTTCTATATTTTTATGCAGTCATTTTCATTATTGTTTTACACTGCAAGTTCTTTCAAGCTGTGTTAGTTTTGCAGTAGAGATAAGACAGGTCAGTGTTGCATCGTATGGTCCCCCTCTTCACATTCACAGATGGCTTGAGCCAGTTTTGTAGCCCCATCTAGTCATAGCAACTTTTGATTGTCCCATTCCTGTTCTAAGGCGGTTGAGTGTGTTCCACTGGAGCCAAGGTGTCTCTGAACCGGGAGGGAATGTCTCAGAAGTGAGCATCCTCATGTCAGTAGGAGGGGTGCATTCTATAGTCGTCTGGTCTACAGCTGTAGTCTGGTCTCTTCCTGAGATGTTGTTAGGGGTTCGACATGACTGAGGAAGCTTCTTCTTGACTACAGTCGTTGGACCGATGGTTCACGTCCATGAAGGAGATGGTGTTCATCACTGATAGCCTTTGTGATCTCTACTCGGCTGGCAAATTCCAGTCTCACAACTAAAGGGGTAATTCTAGTGAGGAGATGCAGGTTGTTCAGGTTAGGGTTAAGCTTCGGGCATCCAGTAGAGGGTAGACAACGTAGTGTTGCATCGTATGGTACTTCTTTTCTACATTCACAGATGGTTTGGTCAGTTATTTAGCCCAATCTGTTCATAGAACTTTTCATCGCACCATTCTCGTTCTCAGGTGGTTGAGCGTTTTCAACTAGAGCTTCTGAACCGAGAGGCAGAGCATCAAAAAAGGGGAGATTCCTATATCAGTAAGAGAAAACATTCTCTAACCGTCTGGTTGACAGCTGTTGTCTGGTCTCTTCCTGAGATGTTGTTAGGTATTAGACATGGCTAAATGAGCTTCTCCTTGATTCACGTCTATGAAGGAGATGGCGTTCATTACTGATAGCCTTTGTGATAATAGAATTAAATAAGTATAACCCGTTTTAATGTTAATGTACTTAGGATAGCTGGAAAAACTTTCGCATTTGATCATTTAGATAATTGTTCATGTCGGGCCATTATATTATTTTCTGAGTATCAAATTATGAGTACAAAATGGCTGTCCAGTTATGTTATCCAAATCGCGTCTTTTAGCAATTGACACAATTCAATGACATTCCATACAAATAGCGAGTTAATTGAAAATAATTCCCAAAAATCTTTCATACAAAATTATAACTCCTGAAAAGTGTTAAGTAAGTATATATAAGTGTTAAGAAAGTATATATATATATATATATATATATATATATATATATATATATATATATATATATATATATATATAAATATATATATATATATATATATATATATATATATATTTATATATATATATATATATATATATATATATATATATATATATATATATATATATATATATATATATATATATATATATATACAGGGTGGGCAAAAATAAGGGTCCTATTTTAAAAAATTCATAACTTTTTTATTTATTGATTTTTTTTTTTTAGAATAAGTAAAGGACCCCTTCCGAAGCAAGCATGAGCCGTATTAGCCCTAAGGAACGTACCCTCATTTAGAAAACATTATTTTTGCTTAAAATACTCAAAACAGTGTAAAAAACAATACTTTAGTTTTTGTAAGTTTTAAGAAGTGTTTTTCGGCTAAAATTTGTTTTGTTTATTTCAAAAAATCTCGGAAGGGTCAGTCTACACACACATCAAGTTTGGTGAGTTTAACTTTTATTTTGTGGAAGTTATTCAAATTCAAGTTATTCAAATTTAAAGATAGGACCCTTATTTTGGCCCACCCTGTATATATATAATGTTGTTATGTGTAGCCCTCATTTCAGCTTGCCCCTCTAGTGAGAAGTAATAATACAGCCGTCAAACGATAGCTACAAATATATGCCCTCCTTGTTGAACACTATTAAAACAGCTGATTTTCGTTGCCTGCTCGGCCTAATAGGGTGTATTTCTCACCCATTAATATAATCATTTGAAATGGCGGCATCGGTTATGGGGGCGGTATTTAGGGTTAAAGGTAATTCTTGCTCTGGATCGTACCACCGGTTTGAATGATTATCTTAACACTGATGATTCCGAAAGGATGACACGTATACGTACGTAGATTATTAAATATTTATTATTAACTTGTAGCCTCTATTTCGACCGTGTATTCTAGTGAGAAATAATACTACAGTCGTAAATAATAGCTATAAATGTATGTTCCACCGTGTTAAACACTTGTAAGATATCTGACTATCGCTGCTTGCTCGGTATAATACGATTTACTGATGATTCCGAAAGAATGAAACCTATACGTCTGTAAATATATATATATATATATATATATATATATATATATATATATATATATATATATATATATATATATGTGGGGGGTGTATTTAGGCAGCATTTTCTCATTTATGCAAACATTGTTAAAATAACAGAATTAGTCTTTTTAATTATTAATTATATACCTTTTTTATTTTTCAATTTTTCTGATGGTCTTGGTTGTATTAAAATCAAAAAAAATAATAAATGTTCCATTGGTTTCACAGGTTTCACGAACGTTTTCGATTCTTTGTGTAATTTTAAAAATTCTCTTCTTTCTCCAGCTTTTTTGTTAATTTGCTTTTGACACCTGAGGATGATTTGACGAAGAATCGAAAACGTTCGTGAAACTTAACCGTTACCTTAACCTAACCCTAACCCTAACCCTAACCCTAACCCTAATCCTAACCTTACCAAACCCTAACCCTAACCCTAACCCTAACCTAAATTAACCTAACCATAACCATAACCTAACCTAACCTAAACTAAACTTACCCTAACCCTAACCCTAACCCTAACCCTTACCCTTACCCTTACCCTAACCCTAACCTAAACTAACCCTTACCCTAACGCTTACCCTAACCCTAACCCTAACAAAACCCTAACCCTAACCCTTACCTAACCTAACTTAACCGTACCCTAAATTTAACCCTAACCCTAACCCTTACCGTAACCCTAACGTAACCTAACGTAACCTGACTAAACCCTAACCCTGACCCTTACCCTTACCCTAACACTAACTTAATATAATCTTACCTAAGGCTAACGCGTGGCGTAACGTATAAAGTACTAAGCCAAATTAAGTTCGTAATGACAGTCTTCTGGATAGTGGTAGGTTCAATCCTCAGTGCAGGTAATGCTAAGAATACTATTGTGAATTACTTAAGATCTACCCGGTCATAGCTTACGAAACGAGACCAGGCTACACTCGTTGATTAAATAAAGGTTTCCGTTTGAAATTCCATACAGACGAATTCAATTTATATTCAATGGAAATCACTGCAGACAGGGCATGAATCTACTTGATGTAAGGAGCTAAAAAAATAATTCCTCATGGTAAAAAACTAGCCAACGATAAGTGTAATATGGATAGATTCTACCCAGAAAACAGCAATTATCCTCCCTTTGTCAGAACATCACTAATGGAATATGAGTACTAAACGACAAAATAAGGGAAGCGAGAGCTACGAGGCTGCCGAAAGTAAACCCAAGATCCACTTTCTACTTTGATTCCCGAGTTCAACGGAAAAATTCCCGAGTTCGACAAAATGTACCTAAAAAGGTTACATCTGCCGAAACGTTGTGAGAATAATATTCAAGATGAGAACAGAAGTCCGAATAATACAAATTATACAAATTATAATTCATCATCTCAAAAATTAAAAAATAAATAAAAAGTTAGCATCATCATTTTACCTTGTCAACATCTGACGGACGAAGTCACTTTTAAAAAGGTAAGGCCATATATGTAAATGCCACTTATTTCTTACAAAATATCCCTTGTGTACCTGCGCGCAATGGCGACAAACGATGGTCAACGTTGTTAATTATATTTGGATATCTCGACCTGGAGGACATTCAAGAGTAACAGTAGATAAACGGATAGCGACCTCTATAGTTTTGTAGACGCAGTGTGTAACTGGTCAGGGCCGTGTGACATGTCGACTATCGTCAGGACACTGTCAATAAAATATATTGATTGACACGCTAAAAGTGAAGAGCATATTGACATTAAAGGGAATCCCAAACATGACCAACTGGAGAATGCCACAGAGTTTGGACTTTATCTCTTACACATTTGTGCTGCCAGATCACGTTCCTATTGCAAGTCATATTCTTAGCCCCCTGCTTTGATAAGCTTCTAAGACTGACCTTCACTCAAGACTTTAAATAGAAGATTTACATCAAATCCGTTGGGAGGTGACGAGGTCAAGTGGTTAACGACACGGACTGACAACCTTGTGATGCCAAGTTCGAATCCAGTTCCTTCCACAGAAACACTTTCACTGAGGATGTGGTTGTTCCCGTGAGTACATGATGTCATTCTAGAAAGAAGTCTAACTAGAACGATATTGGGGAAACTAAGGCCAAGAATAGAATCATCTTATTCATACGAAATTAATTAATGAATGAACAGAAACATTGTTATTAGGGTGTAGGCAACCTTCGCGTGGTCCCTTCCGTGAGTACATGATGTCATTCTAGAAAGAAGTCTAACTAGAACGATATTGGGGAAACTAAGGCCAAGAATAGAATCATCTTATTCATACGAAATTAATTAATGAATGAACAGAAACATTGTTATTAGGGTGCAGGCAACCTTTGCGTGGTCCCTTCCGTGAGTACATGATGTCATTCTAGAAAGAAGTCTAACTAGAACGATATTGGGGAAACTAAGGCCATAAAAAGAATCATCTTATTCATACGAAATTAATTAATGAATGAACAGAAACATTGTTATTAGGGTGCAGGCAACCTTCGCGTGGTCCCTTCCGTGAGTACATGATGTCATTCTAGAAAGAAGTCTAACTAGAACGATATTGGGGAAACTAAGGCCAAGAATAGAATCATCTTATTCATACGAAATTAATTAATGAATGAACAGAAACATTGTTATTAGGGTGTAGGCAACCTTCGCGTGGTCCCTTCCGTGAGTACATGATGTCATTCTAGAAAGAAGTCTAACTAGAACGATATTGGGGAAACTAAGGCCAAGAATAGAATCATCTTATTCATACGAAATTAATTAATGAATGAACAGAAACATTGTTATTAGGGTGTAGGCAACCTTCGCGTGGTCCCTTCCGTGAGTACATGATGTCATTCTAGAAAGAAGTCTAACTAGAACGATATTGGGGAAACTAAGGCCAAGAATAGAATCATCTTATTCATACGAAATTAATTAATGAATGAACAGAAACATTGTTATTAGGGTTCAGGCAACCTTCGCGTGGTCCCTTCCGTGAGTACATGATGTCATTCTAGAAAGAAGTCTAACTAGAACGATATTGGGGAAACTAAAGCCAAGAATAGAATCATCTTATTCATACGAAATTAATTAATGAATGAACAGAAACATTGTTATTAGGGTGTAGGCAACCTTCGCGTGGTCCCTTCCGTGAGTACATGATGTCATTCTAGAAAGAAGTCTAACTAGAACGATATTGGGGAAACTAAGGCCAAGAATAGAATCATCTTATTCATACGAAATTAATTAGTGAATGAACAGAAACATTGTTATAAGGGTGTAGGCAACCTTCGCGTAGTCCCTTCCGTGAGTACATGATGTCATTCTAGAAAGAAGTCTAACTAGAACGATATTGGGGAAACTAAGGCCAAGAATAGAATCATCTTATTCATACGAAATTAATTAATGCATGAACAGAAACATTGTTATTAGGGTGTAGGCAACCTTCGCGTGGTCCCTTCCGTGAGTACATGATGTCATTCTAGAAAGAAGTCTAACTAGAACGATATTGGGGAAACTAAGGCCAAGAATAGAATCATCTTATTCATACGAAATTAATTAATGAATGAACAGAAACATTGTTATTAGGGTGTAGGCAACCTTCGCGTGGTCCCTTCCGTGAGTACATGATGTCATTCTAGAAAGAAGTCTAACTAGAACGATATTGGAGAAACTAAGGCCAAGAATAGAATCATCTTATTCATACGAAATTAATTAATGAATGAACAGAAACATTGTTATTAGGGTGTAGGCAACCTTCGCGTGGTCCCTTCCGTGAGTACATGATGTCATTCTAGAAAGAAGTCTAACTAGAACGATATTGGAGAAACTAATGCCAAGAATAGAATCATCTTATTCATACGAAATTAATTAATGAATGAACAGAAACATTGTTATTAGGGTGTAGGCAACCTTCGCGTGGTCCCTTCCGTGAGTACATGATGTCATTCTAGAAAGAAGTCTAACTAGAACGATATTGGGGAAACTAAGGCCAAGAATAGAATCATCTTATTCATACGAAATTAATTAATGAATGAACAGAAACATTGTTATTAGGGTGTAGGCAACCTTCGCGTGGTCCCTTCCGTGAGTACATGATGTCATTCTAGAAAGAAGTCTAACTAGAACGATATTGGAGAAACTAATGCCAAGAATAGAATCATCTTATTCATACGAAATTAATTAATGAATGAACAGAAACATTGTTATTAGGGTGTAGGCAACCTTCGCGTGGTCCCTTCCGTGAGTACATGATGTCATTCTAGAAAGAAGTCTAACTACAACGATATTGGGGAAACTAAGGCCAAGAATAGAATCATCTTATTCATACGAAATTAATTAATGAATGAACAGAAACATTGTTATTAGGGTGCAGGCAACCTTCGCGTGGTCCCTTCCGTGAGTACATGATGTCATTCTAGAAAGAAGTCTAACTAGAACGATATTGGGGAAACTAAGGCCAAGAATAGAATCATCTTATTGATACGAAATTAATTAATGAATGAACAGAAACATTGTTATTAGGGTGTAGGCAACCTTCGCGTGGTCCCTTCCGTGAGTACATGATGTCATTCTAGAAAGAAGTCTAACTAGAACGATATTGGGGAAACTAAGGCCAAGAATAGAATCATCTTATTCATACGAAATTAATTAATGAATGAACAGAAACATTGTTATTAGGGTGCAGGCAACCTTCGCGTGGTCCCTTCCGTGAGTACATGATGTCATTCTAGAAAGAAGTCTAACTAGAACGATATTGGGGAAACTAAGGCCAAGAATAGAATCATCTTATTGATACGAAATTAATTAATGAATGAACAGAAACATTGTTATTAGGGTGTAGGCAACCTTCGCGTGGTCCCTTCCGTGAGTACATGATGTCATTCTAGAAAGAAGTCTAACTAGAACGATATTGGGGAAACTAAGGCCAAGAATAGAATCATCTTATTCATACGAAATTAATTAATGAATGAACAGAAACATTGTTATTAGGGTGTAGGCAACCTTCGCGTGGTCCCTTCCGTGAGTACATGATGTCATTCTAGAAAGAAGTCTAACTAGAACGATATTGGGGAAACTAAGGCCAAGAATAGAATCATCTTATTCATACGAAATTAATTAATGAATGAACAGAAACATTGTTATTAGGGTTCAGGCAACCTTCGCGTGGTCACTTCCGTGAGTACATGATGTCATTCTAGAAAGAAGTCTAACTAGAACGATATTGGGGAAACTAAGGCCAAGAATAGAATCATCTTATTCATACGAAATTAATTAATGAATGAACAGAAACATTGTTATTAGGGTGTAGGCAACCTTCGCGTGGTCCCTTCCGTGAGTACATGATGTCATTCTAGAAAGAAGTCTAACTAGAACGATATTGGGGAAACTAAGGCCAAGAATAGAATCATCTTATTCATACGAAATTAATTAATGAATGAACAGAAACATTGTTATTAGGGTGTAGGCAACCTTCGCGTGGTCCCTTCCGTGAGTACATGATGTCATTCTAGAAAGAAGTCTAACTAGAACGATATTAAGGAAACTAAAGCCAAGAATAGAATCATCTTATTCATACGAAATTAATTAATGAATGAACAGAAACATTGTTATTAGGGTGTAGGCAACCTTCGCGTGGTCCCTTCCGTGAGTACATGATGTCATTCTAGAAAGAAGTCTAACTAGAACGATATTGGGGAAACTAAGGCCAAGAATAGAATCATCTTATTCATACGAAATTAATTAATGAATGAACAGAAACATTGTTATTAGGGTGCAGGCAACCTTCGCGTGGTCCCTTCCGTGAGTACATGATGTCATTCTAGAAAGAAGTCTAACTAGAACGATATTGGGGAAACTAAGGCCAAGAATAGAATCATCTTATTCATACGAAATTAATTAATGAATGAACAGAAACATTGTTATTAGGGTGTAGGCAACCTTCGTGTGGTCCCTTCCGTGAGTACATGATGTCATTCTAGAAAGAAGTCTAACTAGAACGATATTGGGGAAACATAGGCCAAGAATAGAATCATCTTATTCATACGAAATTAATTAATGAATGAACAGAAACATTGTTATTAGGATGTAGGCAACCTTCGCGTGGTCCCTTCCGTGAGTACATGATGTCATTCTAGAAAGAAGTCTAACTAGAACGATATTGGGGAAACTAAGGCGAAGAATAGAATCATCTTATTCATACGAAATTAATTAATGAATGAACAGAAACATTGTTATTAGGGTGTAGGCAACCTTCGCGTGGTCCCTTCCGTGAGTACATGATGTCATTCTAGAAAGAAGTCTAACTAGAACGATATTGGGGAAACTAAGGCCAAGAATAGAATCATCTTATTCATACGAAATTAATTAATGAATGAACAGAAACATTGTTATTAGGATGTAGGCAACCTTCGCGTGGTCCCTTTCGTGAGTACATGATGTCATTCTAGAAAGAAGTCTAACTAGAACGATATTGGGGAACTAAGGCCAAGAATAGAATCATCTTATTCATACGAAATTAATTAATGAATGAACAGAAACATTGTTATTAGGGTGCAGGCAACCTTCGCGTGGTCCCTTCCGTGAGTACATGATGTCATTCTAGAAAGAAGTCTAACTAGAACGATATTGGGGAAACTAAGGCCAAGAATAGAATCATCTTATTCATACGAAATTAATTAATGAATGAACAGAAACATTGTTATTAGGGTGTAGGCAACCTTCGTGTGGTCCCTTCCGTGAGTACATGATGTCATTCTAGAAAGAAGTCTAACTAGAACGATATTGGGGAAACTAAAGCCAAGAATAGAATCATCTTATTCATACGAAATTAATTAATGAATGAACAGAAACATTGTTATTAGGGTGTAGGCAACCTTCGCGTGGTCCCTTCCGTGAGTACATGATGTCATTCTAGAAAGAAGTCTAACTAGAACGATATTGGGGAAACTAAGGCCAAGAATAGAATTATCTTATTCATACGAAATTAATTAGTGAATGAACAGAAACATTGTTATAAGGGTGTAGGCAACCTTCGCGTAGTCCCTTCCGTGAGTACATGATGTCATTCTAGAAAGAAGTCTAACTAGAACGATATTGGGGAAACTAAGGCCAAGAATAGAATCATCTTATTCATACGAAATTAATTAATGAATGAACAGAAACATTGTTATTAGGGTGTAGGCAACCTTCGCGTGGTCCCTTCCGTGAGTACATGATGTCATTCTAGAAAGAAGTCTAACTAGAACGATATTGGGGAAACTAAGGCCAAGAATAGAATCATCTTATTCATACGAAATTAATTAATGAATGAACAGAAACATTGTTATTAGGGTGTAGGCAACCTTCGCGTGGTCCCTTCCGTGAGTACATGATGTCATTCTAGAAAGAAGTCTAACTAGAACGATATTGGAGAAACTAAGGCCAAGAATAGAATCATCTTATTCATACGAAATTAATTAATGAATGAACAGAAACATTGTTATTAGGGTGTAGGCAACCTTCGCGTGGTCCCTTCCGTGAGTACATGATGTCATTCTAGAAAGAAGTCTAACTAGAACGATATTGGAGAAACTAATGCCAAGAATAGAATCATCTTATTCATACGAAATTAATTAATGAATGAACAGAAACATTGTTATTAGGGTGTAGGCAACCTTCGCGTGGTCCCTTCCGTGAGTACATGATGTCATTCTAGAAAGAAGTCTAACTAGAACGATATTGGGGAAACTAAGGCCAAGAATAGAATCATCTTATTCATACGAAATTAATTAATGAATGAACAGAAACATTGTTATTAGGGTGTAGGCAACCTTCGCGTGGTCCCTTCCGTGAGTACATGATGTCATTCTAGAAAGAAGTCTAACTAGAACGATATTGGAGAAACTAATGCCAAGAATAGAATCATCTTATTCATACGAAATTAATTAATGAATGAACAGAAACATTGTTATTAGGGTGTAGGCAACCTTCGCGTGGTCCCTTCCGTGAGTACATGATGTCATTCTAGAAAGAAGTCTAACTACAACGATATTGGGGAAACTAAGGCCAAGAATAGAATCATCTTATTCATACGAAATTAATTAATGAATGAACAGAAACATTGTTATTAGGGTGCAGGCAACCTTCGCGTGGTCCCTTCCGTGAGTACATGATGTCATTCTAGAAAGAAGTCTAACTAGAACGATATTGGGGAAACTAAGGCCAAGAATAGAATCATCTTATTGATACGAAATTAATTAATGAATGAACAGAAACATTGTTATTAGGGTGTAGGCAACCTTCGCGTGGTCCCTTCCGTGAGTACATGATGTCATTCTAGAAAGAAGTCTAACTAGAACGATATTGGGGAAACTAAGGCCAAGAATAGAATCATCTTATTCATACGAAATTAATTAATGAATGAACAGAAACATTGTTATTAGGGTGTAGGCAACCTTCGCGTGGTCCCTTCCGTGAGTACATGATGTCATTCTAGAAAGAAGTCTAACTAGAACGATATTGGGGAAACTAAGGCCAAGAATAGAATCATCTTATTCATACGAAATTAATTAATGAATGAACAGAAACATTGTTATTAGGGTTCAGGCAACCTTCGCGTGGTCACTTCCGTGAGTACATGATGTCATTCTAGAAAGAAGTCTAACTAGAACGATATTGGGGAAACTAAGGCCAAGAATAGAATCATCTTATTCATACGAAATTAATTAATGAATGAACAGAAACATTGTTATTAGGGTGTAGGCAACCTTCGCGTGGTCCCTTCCGTGAGTACATGATGTCATTCTAGAAAGAAGTCTAACTAGAACGATATTGGGGAAACTAAGGCCAAGAATAGAATCATCTTATTCATACGAAATTAATTAATGAATGAACAGAAACATTGTTATTAGGGTGTAGGCAACCTTCGCGTGGTCCCTTCCGTGAGTACATGATGTCATTCTAGAAAGAAGTCTAACTAGAACGATATTAAGGAAACTAAAGCCAAGAATAGAATCATCTTATTCATACGAAATTAATTAATGAATGAACAGAAACATTGTTATTAGGGTGTAGGCAACCTTCGCGTGGTCCCTTCCGTGAGTACATGATGTCATTCTAGAAAGAAGTCTAACTAGAACGATATTGGGGAAACTAAGGCCAAGAATAGAATCATCTTATTCATACGAAATTAATTAATGAATGAACAGAAACATTGTTATTAGGGTGCAGGCAACCTTCGCGTGGTCCCTTCCGTGAGTACATGATGTCATTCTAGAAAGAAGTCTAACTAGAACGATATTGGGGAAACTAAGGCCAAGAATAGAATCATCTTATTCATACGAAATTAATTAATGAATGAACAGAAACATTGTTATTAGGGTGTAGGCAACCTTCGTGTGGTCCCTTCCGTGAGTACATGATGTCATTCTAGAAAGAAGTCTAACTAGAACGATATTGGGGAAACATAGGCCAAGAATAGAATCATCTTATTCATACGAAATTAATTAATGAATGAACAGAAACATTGTTATTAGGATGTAGGCAACCTTCGCGTGGTCCCTTCCGTGAGTACATGATGTCATTCTAGAAAGAAGTCTAACTAGAACGATATTGGGGAAACTAAGGCGAAGAATAGAATCATCTTATTCATACGAAATTAATTAATGAATGAACAGAAACATTGTTATTAGGGTGTAGGCAACCTTCGCGTGGTCCCTTCCGTGAGTACATGATGTCATTCTAGAAAGAAGTCTAACTAGAACGATATTGGGGAAACTAAGGCCAAGAATAGAATCATCTTATTCATACGAAATTAATTAATGAATGAACAGAAACATTGTTATTAGGATGTAGGCAACCTTCGCGTGGTCCCTTCCGTGAGTACATGATGTCATTCTAGAAAGAAGTCTAACTAGAACGATATTGGGGAAACTAAAGCCAAGAATAGAATCATCTTATTCATACGAAATTAATTAATGAATGAACAGAAACATTGTTATTAGGGTGTAGGCAACCTTCGCGTGGTCCCTTCCGTGAGTACATGATGTCATTCTAGAAAGAAGTCTAACTAGAACGATATTGGGGAAACTAAGGCCAAGAATAGAATTATCTTATTCATACGAAATTAATTAGTGAATGAACAGAAACATTGTTATAAGGGTGTAGGCAACCTTCGCGTAGTCCCTTCCGTGAGTACATGATGTCATTCTAGAAAGAAGTCTAACTAGAACGATATTGGGGAAACTAAGGCCAAGAATAGAATCATCTTATTCATACGAAATTAATTAATGAATGAACAGAAACATTGTTATTAGGGTGTAGGCAACCTTCGCGTGGTCCCTTCCGTGAGTACATGATGTCATTCTAGAAAGAAGTCTAACTAGAACGATATTGGGGAAACTAAGGCCAAGAATAGAATCATCTTATTCATACGAAATTAATTAATGAATGAACAGAAACATTGTTATTAGGGTGTAGGCAACCTTCGCGTGGTCCCTTCCGTGAGTACATGATGTCATTCTAGAAAGAAGTCTAACTAGAACGATATTGGAGAAACTAAGGCCAAGAATAGAATCATCTTATTCATACGAAATTAATTAATGAATGAACAGAAACATTGTTATTAGGGTGTAGGCAACCTTCGCGTGGTCCCTTCCGTGAGTACATGATGTCATTCTAGAAAGAAGTCTAACTAGAACGATATTGGAGAAACTAATGCCAAGAATAGAATCATCTTATTCATACGAAATTAATTAATGAATGAACAGAAACATTGTTATTAGGGTGTAGGCAACCTTCGCGTGGTCCCTTCCGTGAGTACATGATGTCATTCTAGAAAGAAGTCTAACTAGAACGATATTGGGGAAACTAAGGCCAAGAATAGAATCATCTTATTCATACGAAATTAATTAATGAATGAACAGAAACATTGTTATTAGGGTGTAGGCAACCTTCGCGTGGTCCCTTCCGTGAGTACATGATGTCATTCTAGAAAGAAGTCTAACTAGAACGATATTGGAGAAACTAATGCCAAGAATAGAATCATCTTATTCATACGAAATTAATTAATGAATGAACAGAAACATTGTTATTAGGGTGTAGGCAACCTTCGCGTGGTCCCTTCCGTGAGTACATGATGTCATTCTAGAAAGAAGTCTAACTACAACGATATTGGGGAAACTAAGGCCAAGAATAGAATCATCTTATTCATACGAAATTAATTAATGAATGAACAGAAACATTGTTATTAGGGTGCAGGCAACCTTCGCGTGGTCCCTTCCGTGAGTACATGATGTCATTCTAGAAAGAAGTCTAACTAGAACGATATTGGGGAAACTAAGGCCAAGAATAGAATCATCTTATTGATACGAAATTAATTAATGAATGAACAGAAACATTGTTATTAGGGTGTAGGCAACCTTCGCGTGGTCCCTTCCGTGAGTACATGATGTCATTCTAGAAAGAAGTCTAACTAGAACGATATTGGGGAAACTAAGGCCAAGAATAGAATCATCTTATTCATACGAAATTAATTAATGAATGAACAGAAACATTGTTATTAGGGTGTAGGCAACCTTCGCGTGGTCCCTTCCGTGAGTACATGATGTCATTCTAGAAAGAAGTCTAACTAGAACGATATTGGGGAAACTAAGGCCAAGAATAGAATCATCTTATTCATACGAAATTAATTAATGAATGAACAGAAACATTGTTATTAGGGTTCAGGCAACCTTCGCGTGGTCACTTCCGTGAGTACATGATGTCATTCTAGAAAGAAGTCTAACTAGAACGATATTGGGGAAACTAAGGCCAAGAATAGAATCATCTTATTCATACGAAATTAATTAATGAATGAACAGAAACATTGTTATTAGGGTGTAGGCAACCTTCGCGTGGTCCCTTCCGTGAGTACATGATGTCATTCTAGAAAGAAGTCTAACTAGAACGATATTGGGGAAACTAAGGCCAAGAATAGAATCATCTTATTCATACGAAATTAATTAATGAATGAACAGAAACATTGTTATTAGGGTGTAGGCAACCTTCGCGTGGTCCCTTCCGTGAGTACATGATGTCATTCTAGAAAGAAGTCTAACTAGAACGATATTAAGGAAACTAAAGCCAAGAATAGAATCATCTTATTCATACGAAATTAATTAATGAATGAACAGAAACATTGTTATTAGGGTGTAGGCAACCTTCGCGTGGTCCCTTCCGTGAGTACATGATGTCATTCTAGAAAGAAGTCTAACTAGAACGATATTGGGGAAACTAAGGCCAAGAATAGAATCATCTTATTCATACGAAATTAATTAATGAATGAACAGAAACATTGTTATTAGGGTGCAGGCAACCTTCGCGTGGTCCCTTCCGTGAGTACATGATGTCATTCTAGAAAGAAGTCTAACTAGAACGATATTGGGGAAACTAAGGCCAAGAATAGAATCATCTTATTCATACGAAATTAATTAATGAATGAACAGAAACATTGTTATTAGGGTGTAGGCAACCTTCGTGTGGTCCCTTCCGTGAGTACATGATGTCATTCTAGAAAGAAGTCTAACTAGAACGATATTGGGGAAACATAGGCCAAGAATAGAATCATCTTATTCATACGAAATTAATTAATGAATGAACAGAAACATTGTTATTAGGATGTAGGCAACCTTCGCGTGGTCCCTTCCGTGAGTACATGATGTCATTCTAGAAAGAAGTCTAACTAGAACGATATTGGGGAAACTAAGGCGAAGAATAGAATCATCTTATTCATACGAAATTAATTAATGAATGAACAGAAACATTGTTATTAGGGTGTAGGCAACCTTCGCGTGGTCCCTTCCGTGAGTACATGATGTCATTCTAGAAAGAAGTCTAACTAGAACGATATTGGGGAAACTAAGGCCAAGAATAGAATCATCTTATTCATACGAAATTAATTAATGAATGAACAGAAACATTGTTATTAGGATGTAGGCAACCTTCGCGTGGTCCCTTTCGTGAGTACATGATGTCATTCTAGAAAGAAGTCTAACTAGAACGATATTGGGGAACTAAGGCCAAGAATAGAATCATCTTATTCATACGAAATTAATTAATGAATGAACAGAAACATTGTTATTAGGGTGCAGGCAACCTTCGCGTGGTCCCTTCCGTGAGTACATGATGTCATTCTAGAAAGAAGTCTAACTAGAACGATATTGGGGAAACTAAGGCCAAGAATAGAATCATCTTATTCATACGAAATTAATTAATGAATGAACAGAAACATTGTTATTAGGGTGTAGGCAACCTTCGTGTGGTCCCTTCCGTGAGTACATGATGTCATTCTAGAAAGAAGTCTAACTAGAACGATATTGGGGAAACTAAGGCCAAGAATAGAATCATCTTATTCATACGAAATTAATTAATGAATGAACAGAAACATTGTTATTAGGGTGTAGGCAACCTTCGCGTGGTCCCTTCCGTGAGTACATGATGTCATTCTAGAAAGAAGTCTAACTAGAACGATATTGGAGAAACTAAGGCCAAGAATAGAATCATCTTATTCATACGAAATTAATTAATGAATGAACAGAAACATTGTTATTAGGATGTAGGCAACCTTCGCGTGGTCCCTTCCGTGAGTACATGATGTCATTCTAGAAAGAAGTCTAACTAGAACGATATTGGGGAAACTAAGGCCAAGAATAGAATCATCTTATTCATACGAAATTAATTAATGAATGAACAGAAACATTGTTATTAGGGTGTAGGCAACCTTCGTGTGGTCCCTTCCGTGAGTACATGATGTCATTCTAGAAAGAAGTCTAACTAGAACGATATTGGGGAAACATAGGCCAAGAATAGAATCATCTTATTCATACGAAATTAATTAATGAATGAACAGAAACATTGTTATTAGGATGTAGGCAACCTTCGCGTGGTCCCTTCCGTGAGTACATGATGTCATTCTAGAAAGAAGTCTAACTAGAACGATATTGGGGAAACTAAGGCGAAGAATAGAATCATCTTATTCATACGAAATTAATTAATGAATGAACAGAAACATTGTTATTAGGGTGTAGGCAACCTTCGCGTGGTCCCTTCCGTGAGTACATGATGTCATTCTAGAAAGAAGTCTAACTAGAACGATATTGGGGAAACTAAGGCCAAGAATAGAATCATCTTATTCATACGAAATTAATTAATGAATGAACAGAAACATTGTTATTAGGATGTAGGCAACCTTCGCGTGGTCCCTTTCGTGAGTACATGATGTCATTCTAGAAAGAAGTCTAACTAGAACGATATTGGGGAACTAAGGCCAAGAATAGAATCATCTTATTCATACGAAATTAATTAATGAATGAACAGAAACATTGTTATTAGGGTGCAGGCAACCTTCGCGTGGTCCCTTCCGTGAGTACATGATGTCATTCTAGAAAGAAGTCTAACTAGAACGATATTGGGGAAACTAAGGCCAAGAATAGAATCATCTTATTCATACGAAATTAATTAATGAATGAACAGAAACATTGTTATTAGGGTGTAGGCAACCTTCGTGTGGTCCCTTCCGTGAGTACATGATGTCATTCTAGAAAGAAGTCTAACTAGAACGATATTGGGGAAACTAAGGCCAAGAATAGAATCATCTTATTCATACGAAATTAATTAATGAATGAACAGAAACATTGTTATTAGGGTGTAGGCAACCTTCGCGTGGTCCCTTCCGTGAGTACATGATGTCATTCTAGAAAGAAGTCTAACTAGAACGATATTGGAGAAACTAAGGCCAAGAATAGAATCATCTTATTCATACGAAATTAATTAATGAATGAACAGAAACATTGTTATTAGGATGTAGGCAACCTTCGCGTGGTCCCTTCCGTGAGTACATGATGTATTTCTGGAAAGAAGTCTAACTAGAAAGATATCAGAAGAAACCAATGCCAACAATAGAATTATCTGATACATACGAGATGAATGAATGATCAACTCCGTTCCCAAGGTCGCTGGAAACATGGTTTGATCATTCAACTGCTGTATAACACATTTCACTCTTGACGCAATCCTCTACCTGTATAAGAGTCAATTACGTCCTAAGATGGAGTGCTGTTGTAGCAGCGGTAGAACTACATCGGCAACCGCTTTCACGATTTTAAATGTGTGCTAATGCATAAGCGTTGTGCTGATTGGTGCAATCATTTAACTTCTTTTTCGACTTGCCCAATCAGAGGCTACCTCTCACGTGAGCTGGGCACAAGATGAGAGATTATAGAGCGGATAGCTCTCTCTCCTCACTTCCTTTTTTCTTTCCAACGTGCAGGGACTGACAACAGCTCAACGTAACAGAAACTACGCTTGTTTCGACTTCGACAAGAAAACACAAGGATTCAACATGGCTACCGCCACACCCTTGGACTTAATTTAACATACACACATTGAATTACCTACTAGACACTATCTTCAAGTGTCTTCGGTCTCTCTGTACAAGAGTATGTCAGGACAACCTGAAATGGGGATAGTTCACCCTACAATTAAACGCTGACAAAATATTCAAAATAACATAGTATTCAAAGCCCAAATAAGATCCCTTCCACACGTCTATACACTGGCGCATACGAGGAATGGTGCACCTTATCCAAGTAATGTTACCTCAAGTAACAGCACTAAGTTGGATACTCCACCAGACTTGATGAATTCTTGTCCTGGGATCCAGTAAGACAATCCTTCTCTTTCATATGTAAACAAAGACGACCAATATAGTTGTTGTTAATGTTAGAATGAGACTTTGTTTTTCTATTCTACACTGTTGCCACATCATGGGAGATGCCGTTTAGAGTACCCTTTCCACCACCAACTCTCTTATCCTCATTTTGCCTCAATTTAAATCTTTCTCTCTCCCTCTCTCCCTCTCTCTCTCTCTCTCTCTCTCTCTCTCTCTCTCTCTCTCTCTCTCTCTCTCTGTACCTAGAACTAAGGGGGACTTCCATGAGCAAAGTTTATTTCATAGAACTGCCCGTCTGTGAAACACAGTACCACGGGGCTGCATCCCACCCCACTATTACATTACCGTTTGCAAACAAATTCTTTGCGTTGTACGAAATAGTTTTGATTTTACAATTTTTCACAAGTGAATCTCCTAGAGTTAAGCGATAAGCAACTAATTATTTCTCGTATGTCGTAAAGACAGCTTAATAATTGAAATAAAACCTTAAAAACAGTTTCAAGACATTAAAAGTATGCACGTCGGCAGATAGTTAAATTCTACTGCGTTTGGTATAAGGCGTCTGTTGTTGTTCTTTTAGTTTACGATTTCTCGACTGTTAACTATTCTGCACTTTCACTATTTACTCTGTTATCTCTATTTACTTGCTCCCCACGAGGGGAGAGTTAGACCCAAGGTCGGTTTTTAATGTGGGGAAAATTCAGCTCGTCAAAACAGGAGCATTCTGGATTGGGATTAAAAAAAATTGTCTCAGTTTAGAAGGATGTTCTATTCACTGACAGGGAACAAAAATATAAAGTATAGTATCAGAACAGATACTACACAATCAGGTAAACGACAGGATCTGCGTTAGGGGCAGATTGCGATAAGAAATTGTTTATAGGCGATATTTCTTTTAAAATTATAACATGATGAACACTTTGGAGTTAAAATCTATGCAGTCTGAAAAAAACAACTTTTTAAATGAGTAAATATGCTAGTATAATCGACGGATTTACAAGGTGGCGGCAGGATTAGAACGGAAGTATAGTTGCTAATTTAATAGCTTTTAGAAATAATTAAAAATAACAACATAAGAGCATTTTATCGCATACACACATTTTTTGTTATCGCATTAACCCTAACCCTAACCCTATACAATTTTTTTATCGCATTAACCCTAACCCTAACCCTAACCCTAACCCTACCCCCTAACCCGTAACCCTAACCCCTAACCCTAACATTAACCCTATACACAATTTTTTATCGTATTAACACTAACCCTAACCCTAACCCTAACCCTAATCCTAACCCTAACCCTAACCCTAACCCTAACCCTAATCCTAACCCTAACCCTAACCCTAACCCTAACACTAACCCTAACCCTAACCCTAACCCTAACACTAACCCTAACCCTAACCCTAATCCTAACCCTAACCCTAACCCTAATCCTAACCCTAACCCTGACCCTAACACTTACCCTAACCCTAACCCTAATCCTAACCCTAACCCTAATCCTAACCCTAACCCTAATCCTAACCCTAACCCTAACCCTAAATCTAACCCTAACCCTAACCCTAACCCTAACCCTAACCCTAACACTAACCCTAATCCTAACCCTAATCCTAACCCTAAATCTAACCCTAACCCTAAATCTAACCCTTACCCTAACACTAACACTAACCCTAACCCTAACCCTCACCCTAACCAACAATTAAACATCCATGAATAAAAGTGAGTACACAGGAGTTCATTTGTACAAATATGGTTTGATTGAAGAAAGGAATGCAAGTTTTATTAACGCCTAGCAGGTCTACCCGGCGTTGCCCTATCCCATAAAAATAAAAATGAAAAATAAAAAAGTGTGCAACATCTATATATTAAAACTCCTATGTATCTACCTTATTTAATCCGTCTCTCTATATTTCTCTCTTTCCCAATATAAAAATTAAAACATTTGAGAGTTAACATCTAAACCAATAAGTGCGAAAGATTTGTCCATCTATCCTAAATATATTAACATAGAAACAGGTCGGAAAGGTGACATAAAAAAACAAACGACATTAGCTAACTTAATGTTTTCCGTACTTTCTATCTGGGCATTGTAGAGTGAACAACTGTTTCTGTATGTTGTCACAGTACATAACAGATTATTTTAACCACCCTGTAAAATTCCAGATTATGGCGATTGTATTCAAGTCTGGACTCATTGCAGCCCAAATGAAATAAATCCTGTACCGTACGAATAATTGTTGGGCTCTGCTGTATATTAATGTATGTATTTATAAATTTCCTTTCTCACTTTTAAATTATTTTTATTTTTATCACTCTTATCCGTTACTTTTTTTTTCTTCTTTTCTTGTTCTCTCTCTTGCTCTCGTGCCCGTTTTTCATTCTTGCTCTTTCGCCTTGTCTACCTATTTATTTTCTTATTTTTCTTTTCTTGTCCCCTCTCTCTCTCTCTCTCTCTCTCTATCTATCTCTCTCTTCCATTATCTATGTCTCGACTTCCCGCTTTCTCTCGAACTCTCTCTGTTTTTTGCTCTTTTGCTTTACCTATTTGTTTATTTTCAAATTATTCCCCTATCACCTTTATGTTACTTCCCTCCCTTATGACTCTTGCTGCTTCTAACTTAGACTTTTGTACTGCCATGTCCTATGACACATGAGGCAGTCAAAATGATCCATCGCATTCATAAGGAATTGAATTTTGCATACTTTGACTGTTTTCGAAGCAAGAATGTTTTACAGAGACATGTCGCTAGCCTGAAGCCAAACCACTAACATTTGTATAGAAGACTGTAAGTGGAGAAGTCTCCGGTAGATATTTACTTCCCTGTTTTAAAAGTGGAGCGAAAATTGCAAACACTACTCCATGGCGTTGTATTTGTTGTTATTTGTTTCTGTTTTTTTTTTAAATATCATGAAACCAACGACTTTTTGTTGTTCAACGCCACGAAAAGATCCATTTGTCTCTTGAAAAGTAAAAAGCGACACATTACAAAACACGATTGCACGCCGTTGTCGTTATTATTGTTGTGGATTGTTTGTTTGTTCTTTTTTAAGAAATAGAGGACTGTAAATAAAGAAATAGAGGACTGTTGAAACGGCGGTCAATGTTTATAAAAATAGGCATTGTACATATCATTTACGAACGCTTCTTATTTTTAAATGGTAAGAGTTGTCGACTGTCAACTAGATAGCTTAAAGTTCGATCCGCGGCTTGGGAGCGGTGCTAGTCTAGCCGAACTAAAGACCTGTGATACAGCGAAACAGTATGCCTGTTGATGACTATATTAGCAACATTTCTCGGGTCGAGCACTCTCGTTAGTTGGTGTCTCCTGCTGCATTATAGCGTAATGCAAAGCTCATTGTAAATAACCAATTTTAACACGACGGAAGCGGCGGTCGGTGTTTATATAAATATATATTGAAGATATCATTTACGAGCGCTTCTTATTTCTAACGATAACAGCTGCCAACTGTCAACTAGATGGTTTATGGTTCGATTCCTGGCTTGGGAGATGTGCTAGTCGCGTTGCACCGAAGAGATTTGATACAGCGAAACAGTCTGTCTGTAAATGACTATACGGTTATATTATTCCATACAGACAAGCGTAAAATAAAAAGGCGAAACGTATATACGTCCATGGGTATAAAAACACTGTATTTTTATTACTAATTATTAAGCTCCTATCGAGAGATAATAAATTCATGATTCATAAATTAGCCACGTTGCAAGATTATCTCCCTTCGAAGTACTTGTGTTTACATTCAAAGATACAAGGCGAGCGTAAAAAAACGCGAAACATATATATATATATATGTCTATAGATATGAAAATACTTATTTATTATTAATTATATATATATATATATATATATATATATATATATATATATATATATATATATATATATATATATATATATATATATAGGATCAAATATAAACCAAAAGTAAAACTTTTAGTAGATGGAACCTATTGTGAAGAGGTTTAGCTCAATATACGAGATAGAGCAATTGTAGAGATAGAAGAAAAAAGAGTGATAAATATGCGACGATTGTCCAAATTTATTTCAAATTTCAATTGTTAAATTCAAGGTGTATCCAGTAATAAACTAGTGTTTATTATTCTTTCCTTAAGCCAGGTATTTTCAAAGATCGAGATCTTATCATCAGAGGAGAATTACAGATAGATAAGTTGGCTTTCGAAAAAACCAAAGTTCAAATATTTGAAAAATATATGAAAAATATTATTAAAAAAATGCAGTGAAAGAGAAGTGCCTTAAAAAAGATATGTGGTTTGTTCGGGTGGTAATTTTCCGTTGAAAAGATGTCCAATGAATTGTAGAAAGCGAAAAAAAACTTTTGCGTAGGGGCAGTATAGAGAGAATGTTCAAATATAAGTAAATCCAAACGCACTTTTTACGGAACTTCTATATATATATATATACACTCGCAGAAATATGCTCCCTCCGGTCGCATAGTTTGTGAGGCTGGAAGGATGCCATTATACACTGATTCCCAAAGTTAGAGTTAATACCTGGTATGGTAGTATCATTACAACAGAACACTGAGAGAATCACTAAATAGAAAAGGAACAACAGAAAAGATACTACCCCCCTCCAAAAAAAAGGAAAATGTAATGCATGGGAAGATGGTCTCATTAAAATAGACTAAATCAGCTTTTTTCTTATCTATTTAAATATGCCTAGTCATAAAACATCATTTATAAATTTTCTTTTGGCCTTTTGACTTAGATCAAGGTGTAATATCTGTTTTCAGCATTACAGCGATATCAGACGTGAATTTAAAAATAATACGACGTCATTAACGGAACGAAGGGGAGCACAGATAGACCGCCAATCAGTAGCTCGCTTTGTCTGTAATTCTTGCAAGCGATGGTAAGAATAGTTTTCCTTAAGTTATCCATTTTTTAATGAAATCATTTTCATTAATTATTGTTAATAATATCGACGAAACTATTGGAATACTACATGACAATAACACATGAATAACATCAAATATTAATTAATTATGCATAGCGTAAAAATAGATATGCAAATTAGCCTATCTAATGTGTGTTCTTTGATTGGTCGTCTCTACTGTAATGTTGTATTATTAATTTAAATGATATTGACCCGTTTTTATGGTAAGGCGGGAGATGTGAGTTAGGCCATACATTGACAATAACGAATACTCTGGACCAGAAGTTATCGTCTGCTTGCTTACGGAAGCGCCCGAGAGTTGACGGAACTATTAACCAATCAGGTTGTAACATGCATTAGACAATCAGGTGCCAAGCAAGCAGACGATAACTTTTGGAAGAAATTAATTTCTACGATCTGCAGCGCGTTAAAAAGAATGAATTTCTACGGTTTGTGTCAGCGCGTTGAATCTCCTGAAGGACGCATTGAGTTCTGTCAGCAACAATCACTTCTAGGGAAAGACTAACCCCTAGCCCTAACCACTAACCCTAAACCCTAAACCCTAATCCTAAAAATGTTAAAAAGAAAAAAACATTGGAAACAAAATTAAAAATTAAACACAAGAATCATCGTTTGAAACTTTTCGGTGCACACAAAAAAAAACATTTTATTAAAAAATATTTGATTAACATTGGTTCCTTTGACATCAAAAAAATAAATACGCATCTAATGTGTTCGTTATTTATTTATATATATGTATTTTACTTTAATTTTCTTCGTCTGAATTTATCGTCTGCCAGTCTTCAATTTATTGTTTCGCAGTTTTCTCTTCGTTTTCTTCTCGTCAACTCTCGGGCGCTTCCGAGAACTGCCCGAAATTTGACGACGTGAAGTCACGGAAACGCAGTGCGTTATCTCTAAGAGTACCGAAAACAGATTAGATGTTAATGCTCTGCATAAATTTACACTGAAAGGCTCTACTGCTATTACCTTCTTTTATGGGGGAGATGGGGTGCTAGTGTTGTATATTTTCTGTTTCAATGATACCATACTCACAGGCATTACCTTCTTCTTTTATGAGGCAAGCCTTCTAGGTATTATCTCCTTTTATAGGGAGGGGCAGTATAGTATATGTTCGTTTCATTATAATACTATCCTCCCATAATTATCTTCCCCGTTTTTTTTTGTGGCAGGTGTAGTGTACTATCTGTTCTATTGTCATAATGTCATCCTCACAGGCATTAACTCCTATTTTGGGGGTAGGGGGTCGTTCGTTAAGATACTATGCTCTCTGGCATTACCTCCTCCTTTTTGGAGGTCAATGTAGAATATGTTCGTTCAACATGATATCGTACTCCCAGGCTAGCAAAAACTGGCAACTGGAAGGGAGCGTATATCTGCTAGTATATATATATATATATATATATATATATATATATATATATATATATATATATATATATATATATATATATATAAAAGAGGAGAGAGTTAGGTAATGAAAGCAAAAGAAGATTAAATGTCACCGGACTATTCCTTTTTCAACGCTCTTCTCGATAGGACTGCATAAATTTACACTGACAGTATTGAGAGTCTCTACTGTGTCTATTGAAACTAAAAATATTGCTTGTTTACCTTTCCTGTCGTTTTTTTCCGAGTATTTACACAGATTATATGCAGCCAATTTGAAGAGAGATTTATTAATGAATCCTTTTCTATGCCAAATCATCTCAGGGGCACATGCAAGCACATACTTGTCGTTGGCGAGAAGGAGAGAAAAAAAAAACGTTCAACCCTAACCTCATACATAAAAATCATAGTTTATAGCCACATATCTTTGACATAGCGTTTATCGGCAGAGCACCGCTGGTAAGCTGTGGCGGTATACGATAGCCGTTTATCTGTCCACTGTTAGTGGACCTTTTTTATGCATTGAGTTGGCCAAAATGTTCGTGAAAATGTTTTTTTTTCGAACGAAACATAGCCCGTTAGAATTCAAAATAAATCGCCAGGTCAGAGAAAATTCAGAGTTTTTTTAGATGACTCTGGCCTGGCGCCATCTCCACTGAGAACGGATCTCCTCCCCCGACAATCCCAGTGGCTCTCCAACCGGACCCAAAGCGGTCCCGCCACTAGCTCCCGATATAGCGGCTCTCTAGACCGAGCATTCGTTGAAGAACTGTGATTGCCCCCTGGGTCTACGTCGGCCTTCAACCAAGTGGTCGGGGATGGGGTTAGGAAAAGCCTATTCAACCTCAGGGCCTCACACAGACTCTTCTATCCGGGTTTGGCTCAGGAATGACAGTCTCTAGGCATGTCGATGACTTGCCAAGTCGGGCATTCCCAAACTCCTCTCATTCGAACGTTGAGTACAGACTTGTCTACGGACTAGCGGCCTATTGCCATGCCACAAAGTGTGAAGAGCTAACGCGTAAGCGCCGCCAAGCACTTCGCAGGCAGAGATCATACAGCCAATCAGAAAAGGATGAAAGGAAAGCCGTAAGCGGTGCACGCTCTACCGTTAAGAGAGAGACCTCTTCGATACCAATTCCTCACTGACGCTTCGACTTTCGAGTGTATTGCCAACCAGTTCTTTTCAATCTGGAGACCAGGTCAAAACCATACGCCAATAGTCCAAACCGGATCATCTGACCAGTTGAAAAGGCCCAACAGTGCAGGTGCACCGCTCCAGGCAGCCAACTTTAGACCATTGGATATGCTGGTTTGACTACGATTGCTGTGATTTCTTCGTGCCATTTAAGTGCCTTAGTCAATGGAATTAATGTGTTTTGTTGTTTTTCTTAATTTATTTTATTCATTTAAAAGAAAAAAATACATTCTTTTAACGTTAAAATCGTACCAAATATTTGAATTCTACCGACTGAGTGTTGTTTTAAAAAAACATTCCATGTCATATACGTATTACACATTTAAAATTCTGGGTTGTTCGAAAAAAGAACAAAAAACATTATTTTCACTGCACAAAAGCACCAAATATTTTCAAATATTGTACTTGTATTGATTTGAAAAAATCAATCATCCAGAGGAAATCTTAAAATAAAAACGAAACGGATATATGGAAAATTAAAATGAATAAACCAAAAATTATTTATGTATTAATCACTGCGTTTTTTTTAACAAAAATTCCTTTAAATAATTTTCATATTTTTCAAATATTTGAACTGGTTTTTTCGAAAGCCAACTTATCCATCTGTATTTCTCCTCTAATGATAAGATTTCGATCTTTGAAAAGCCTTGGCTTAAGGAAAGAATAATAACACTAGTTTATTACTGAATACACCTTGCATTGAACAATTGAAATTTGAAATAAATTTGGACAATCGTCGCATATTTATCACTCTTTTTTCTTCTCTCTCTCTCTCTCTCTCTCTCTCTCTCTCTATATATATATATATATATATATATATATATATATATATATATATATATATATATATATAGGTTTAACCAAAAAATTCGTTCGTTTTTTTAATGTCATATTTGCCGTCTACTACAGATAGTTTTATATTCCTATTCTTCTAATCCTGTATTTGGTGTAGCGAGTATGTTGACGTCACTGTGTAATTAGCCTCCGAGCAGAGAAGTTCTAACATTTTTGCTAGTATTTCAAATACCGGTAAATTTTACCTGAGGCAGGTTTTGCGAATCGGTACACAATGACAAGTAGTAGCACACTTTTTTCATTTTTTATGATTGGGCAAGCAATGAAAACCCTCTGATTAATCCAAAAATATCTATCTTGATTCTGAGCCAGAATATAAAGCTGAGTCTTACTTTAAATTAATATTAATCAATATTTGATAAGAACTAGTTACTCGGTTGGTTACAATGTTGGTTCGTTTTTTTGAATATCCTCTTTCTGGCCTACGTTTTATATTCTTATTCTTCAAATCTTGTATTTGGTGTAGCGAGTATGTTTACTTCAGTGTGTAAGAAGCCTCCGAGCAGAGGAGTTCTTACAGTTTTGCTTGTATTCCAGGCTTTTTTTATTGGTCACCAACTAACCCTGACCCTAATCAAACGTCTGCCTCTCTCTCTCAGTCTGTTTGCCCTTTCCTGAACTGAGAATTCTGAACGGATTAATTCTTTAGGTGCTAAGTCTTATATTGGTTAATTTTACCTGAGTCAAATTTTGTGATTCGCTACACAATCACAATTCGTTACGCATCTTTTGGTTTCATATGATTGGTCAAATAATGAAAACACTTGTTTGATCCAAAAATGAGTATTATAATTATGAGCTCGAATATTAGGCTGGGTCTTATTTTAGATTAACATGTCTCAATATTTGATGACAACTTATTCGTTTGGCCCAAAAGTGCGTGCGTGCGTTTTTTAATGTCATCTTTCCAGCCCACTAAAGATCCGAGAAAGGGGTGCTTATATAGTCATCCACAAACAGACAGTTTCGCTCTATTACAGCTTTTTAGTGCGGCTAGACCAGCCGATAGTCGAACTTTCAACCATCTAGTTGTCAGTCGGCAGCTTTTACCATTAGAAATAAGAAGCGCTCGTAAATGACATCTAAAGTGTCTATTTATATAAACACCGACCGCCGCTTCTACCGTGTTCAATATGTTTATTTACAATGAGCTTTGCTTTACGCTAAGAATCAGCAGGAGACATCATCCAATAGAGAGAGAGAGAGAGAGAGAGAGAGAGAGAGAGAGAGAGAGAGAGAGAGAGGGGGGGGGTCGGGAGAAACATAAAGGTGATAGAAAAATATGTAGAAAATAAATAGTTAGACAAAGAGAGGGCGCGAGAGAAAGAGGTAAATCGAGACATAGATAATGAGAGAGAGAGAGAGGGGGAGGGAGAGAGAGAGAGAAAGAACAAGAAAAAAAGCAACGGATAAGAATGAGAAAAATAAAGAGAATTTGAAAATGTGAATGTAAATTTATAAATATATGCATTAATGTACAGCCGAGCACAACAATTATCCAAATGACATAGGATTTATTTCATTTGGGCTGCAATGAGTCCAGACTTGAATCCAATCACCATATTCTGGCATTTTACACGGTTGTTCGAGAAATCTGTTTTCTACTGTGATGACGTACATAAACTCAATTGTTCCCCCTAAAATGTCCAGATATAAAGTATTAAAAATATTAAATTGACCCAAAAGTCCATTCCTTTTTTGATATCATCTTTCCAGCCTACTAAGGATTGTTTTATATTCCTATTCTTCAAATCCTGTATTTGGTGTAGCGAGTATGTTGACGTCAGCACATGAGTTCTGCCATTTGTGTTTGCATTTCAAAGTACGGGTAAATTTTATCTGGGGCATGTTTTGCGATTCGCAACACAATCACAATTCGTATAACATTTTTTACTTTCTTATGATTGGTCGAACAATGAAAACCCTAATTTGATAAAAAAAAATGTGTCTTAATTCTGAGTTCGGATATTAGGCTGAGTTTTGTTTATTATGCCTTTAATTTAGTGTGCTGACGATGGTATCTGATAGCAATAATAAAAATACATGGTCTCTGAAAAAATCGTATATATATATTGAATTGTGTGTATTTAGGCAGCATTTTGTCATTTATGCAAACATTGTTAAAAATAACAGAATTCGTCTGTTTAATTATACCTTGTTTTATTTTTTCAATTTTTCTGATGTTTTTTGTTGTATTAAAATAAAAATATAAATACCTCATAAGTTTCACGAACGTTTTCGATTCTTCGTCGAACATCCTCATGTGTGAAAAGTAAATGAACAAAAAAGCTGCAGAAAGGAGATATTTCTTTAGAAGACAGCAGAGAAACGCACAGAAACGTTTTTTGCATTATTCCAGGAAGTTGTTGACAATTTAAATTCAGCACTGGATGGCATCACAGAACAAAATCGCATTACGTTAAGCATTTTAAAATGTGGCCACCGGTTTCATATGTGATGTGATTAATTTTAGGTTGCTATATATATATATATATATATATATATATATTCAATTTTATTTTTTGGTTTCGGAATGTATTACTTTAGTGATATTAACTAGAATTCGTCTATAAACTAGATAGAGGGCAGTTGTTTTATATATATATATATATATATATATATATATATATATATATATATATATATATATATATATTACTATTTCATGTATCCACATAAAATTGTATAAAGAGATATAATTTTTTATGTATCAATTTTCAGTATTTACTTCAACAGTGCTCGATACGTAAGTAGAGCTAGGTAGTACAGTTATGAAAATATATTTGCCAAGGAAAGACCGAATAACAAGAAGTACTACGTGGGTATATCTCCCTAGATTTTAAAACCAGATATTATGACCACAAAAGCACATTTAAAAACAGAGAATGTCGAATTAAAACAGGACTAGCAAACCACTATTGGGAGCTCACCAATAATTCAATGGAAAATCATACGACAGGCCAGTACATGTAGAAATTCAGACGACCCGTGTAGATTGTCTGAATAAAAAATTTTAAATACTAAACTTTAAAGACCCCCAAAATCTATTAAAATATAGAAGTGAGATAGCAAACAGCTGCCTGCACAGAATAAAATTTACCTTAGGCTAACAATAAATAAATAAATAAAAACACAAATAAGTAAAAAAAAAAAAACTAAACCTAACAATTTAAAAACTAAAACCTAAAACAGAAATACAAAGAACCACTTGTTAAAATAAATTCACCCATTATATTGACGCAATAAAGAAACAAGATATAGTCCACTCTATAGAAAACAGAACAATAGAATATGAAATAGGAAGTAAAAACTAACCGGACGTTTGTTCGTGAGAAGCCCAACGATTGGCTAAAAGAACAACAAATAATCTGATTGCTTAACTAGCTAGCCGTGTATATAAAAACACCCGACAAAACTAACTCCATGCATTTTATCCTGAAGATTCACCCCTGGGATGAAACGCGGGAGCCTCTGTGTAGCTTAATTGGCATAAATATATTTTCATAACTTACTATATATATATATATATATATATATACTAGCAAAAACAACCCGCACTAAGCCGAAATTTCGGTAACAATAGTCTTGTTTACAGAAAGAAGAAATAATTTTCATTTGACATTTTGGTAATTGGGAGGAAAAGAACAAAAATATGATCGTCGTAGTGTTCTTTGATATATTCTAATGTTTGGAAATTTACTGTTCATGAACATAGTCAAATCTTATTTATTAGAAAAAAAGGTTAATTGATATGGTCTTCAAGATATTCAAAGTCGTTTTGTTTTGTTTCAGCATAAAAAATGAAAATGAATTCACCATTAAAAACTGAAATGAATAAATGAAAAACTGGAATGTCGATTGGTCAAATAAAATAATTTGATATTACTGAGTAATTCGAAATGGATACTTTGTGCGTTTTTGCCTTTATTATTAAATACAGAAAAAAAAACTTAATGAATACTAAAAATTAATCTTTTTTGTAATTTAGAAAGATTAAAGGAGGTATTTGTCTTTTGCATGACAAGTGTTAGTCGTCGTCGTCGTCGTCGTCGTCGTCGTCGTCGTCGTCGTCGTCGTCGTCGTCGTCGTCGTCGTCGTCATCATCATCATCATCATCATCATCATCATCATCATCATCATCATCATCATCAAGTTTTCAGGGTATTCACACGTATCGCTTAAAAAGTAGAATTTCATTTGGGGGGGGGAGGCTGAGGGTATCATTCCACAATAAAACCCAAACTTTTAACATTTTTATTTACGCCTTAAAAATAAGATATTTAATTAGCCAATTTGAAAGAAGTTATTTATTTAATTTTTACGGGAAAGGTAAACACAAATAAACAAATCAATTTCTTATAATTAAAATTTAAGAAAAAGGGGTATAGTTAAAAAAAATCAGAATAAAGAGCTACCATTAAATCTCCCTTCCCCAGAATGAAATTCACCTTTTTTTAAGCGATTACTTGTGAAGAGTAAACACTGTGGAAAACAGAAAGACGAAAAATAAACAATTATTTTAGAATTTTGAGTGGGCAATCAGTTTCATATATATTTTACGTAAAATGATGCCCCATCTCCGGCCGTTGTAACCTTTTAGGGAAATTAATTAAAAAAAACAACTTTTAACTACTAACCCTTAGTCCGAGTGGCAAGGTCAGAAAACCACACGTAAATAGACTCATATTCCCCCTTTAAAAAACCGCAACGGATTTAGCTCACATAGCACAAATAAAGAACTTAGTTAACTGTCTTAAAACGCTAGAATGGTCTGGAAAGGAAGGGGATCATTTCAAATTAAATGTATATACGAAACTGATCTCTATTATAAAATAAGCGTTTTTTAATCTACAAAGTTGTTAAAGGTGTTTATACGTAATCGCCTAAAAAAGAAGAGTCCATTTTTCTGTTTGTGGAATGTGGGGTGATTTAACAGAGGATGTTAATTTACAATTATACTATGAATCTTTTTTCATAATTTGGACAGAATAGTGAAACGGCGGTTAGTAAACAAAACATTAAAACAATAAGTTTGTTGTTATTTATTTTTCACGGAAATAAAACAAAGTATTTTTTAAAGCATTTAGTTATAATGAATGCTGCTATTTTAGAATAAACTACGCTTTGAAAATGAGGCGTATATAAATAATTAGCTAAGTTAAAAAAAACAAATTGTTTTGCTTGTTGATTATTGTGGAGGCGGCGGAGGAGAATTTGAAGTTATTCCCCTTTCAGGAGGGGGGGGCACGTCCTTTGAAAATTAATGAACATGGTTTCGATATTTGGTCATTTTTTTGTTATTATCACTTTAATTAATTACTGGTAATATCGACAAAACTATTACATATATATAAGCAAATAGGGCAATCAAATTATAATCGAATAACAGTAAACAATTATTTATTTTGAACTGTTTAAAAATATAATTATGCAAATTAGGCAAACAGAAGATTGTATTTGCAACTTTGATTGTCTATAAATAGAGTATTTCATAAGAATAACTTTTGGCTAAGATCAAAGTGTAGTATCTGTTCCGATGGATACTGCACCCCATGGACTGGTATTGTCTTGGCCTTCGGGACTTGATTTACGCCGGTCTATGGGATTGTCCTGCGCAGTTCTAGGAGGTCCACCCTCCCAGGCTTTGCCTCCCCTCTTTGGGGAGGAATAAGTTAATTGCTTACTGCTTGAGGCGCCCCTACCGGGGAATGCCGACGGGGCTGCCCAGGCAATTTTTGATGGTCAGAGTGCTCACCTCTTGAGCGCTGGCTTTTCAACGCCCACTTTCCGACCCGACCTTGGGTCACATCTTACTTGTGGGAGTAGGATAAAACTGGCCTTGTGCCTAACTCCTGGAGAGGAGTAAATAATACTTTTGGCTAAGATCAAAGTGTAGTATCTGTTCCGATGGATACTGCACGTCTGTCCTGTGCAGTTCTAGGAGGTCCACCCTCCCAGGCTTTGCCTCCCCTCTTTGGGGAGGAGTAAGTTTATTGCTTACTGTCTGAGGCGCCCCTACCGGGGAATGTCGACGGGGCTGCCCAGGCAATTTTTAAATGGCCAGAGTGCTCACCTCTCGAGCGCTGGCTTTTAACCCCACTTGCTCGACCCGATCTTGGGTCACATCTTACTTGTGGGAGTAAGATAAAACTGGCCTTGTGCCTAACTCCTGGGGAGGAGTAAATAAAAACTTGTATTAATTATTTAAATACGAGTAACCTGATTAGATTATAACATAGTAGTGATAAATAAGAAAATATTTCACAGTTATATATATATATATATATATATATATATATATATATATATATATATATATATATATATATATATATATATATAAATGTGTGTGTGTGTGTATGTGTATGTATGTATGTGTGTTTCATCCTTTTTACCGGGACGAATCAGTGTGGAGCATGATTTCTCTTCCGGTCACACGATACGAACCTCTTATGCCCTAGTCAATATTTTAACATGGTCTAAAGGCTGAGAACAATACGGCAACCGATAAAGGAAGAGAATTAAGATCAATGTATGCCTAAGTAAAGGAACACTGGTCAACGACACATTGTCCGGTACTTAGCATTCTCTTAAAGCACCCGTCTCAGTATTAAAGGGTCAAACAATACATATATATATATATATATATATATATATATATATATATATATATATATATATAGTCATCTACATACAGACTGTTTCGCTGTTTCACAGCTCATAAATATAAATATACGAATATATAAATATATATGTATGTATATATATTTATATAAAACGAAAAAGTAAATACCTAAAAGTTAAAATTAAAAAAAATCTGTCTTTATTTTTGATTTTTATATTCTGCATCTTCCGTGCTTGTAGGCGTTTACCTAAATGTTATGCTACATTTCTTAAAAGATGCTTTAAATGAATATGAACTTCCCAATTTTATATATATATTTTAAACACCGGGAGTTGGCAAAGAAGAAGAAGAAAAAGAAAGAAAAAGAGAACAAATTAACGTTTAACTTATAGACGCTGATTTGAAACACTGAGAATAGAAAAAAATCGACAGTAGTGAACGCAGATTAGAAAAACTGTAAGTGAACAAGGAAGATTAATATTTATTTGAGGTTGACGACAACGGGGAGATGGACTACAAAGGAGGACGAGGGAGAGAAGGAGGAACTAAAGGTATATATATGTATGTATATATATATATATATATATATATATATATATATATATATATATATATATATATATATATATATATTTATATTTATTTATTTATTTTTTATTTTTTGATGTGTTGATGTGTTGATGTTTTTTTTATATTTATAATATAAAACTAAAAATAATACATTAATCACTTAAATAATAGTATCATTCGTCCAAACACTTTAAAATGCAGCAACATTTTTGTAAGTAACGGATAGATTTTATTAGACAGACGAACAGCACAGGTAAAGAAAAACATTTTTTTTGTGTGTCTTAAATAACTAATATAAGTTAGCAAAACATTTATATGGAACAAAACGTAGATTTAGTATAAGGAACGTTTATGTTTTTGTCTTTTAAGGGAAGTGGGGTATGATCAACTCTGCTGGGAAGCCATGAAATTAAATACTGTCTTGTTTTTAAATTCCCGAAACAGTTTTTCATGGTAAACAACTGATGATCCCTTAAAATAGTGTTAGAAATAAACTAATATAATAACTGTAAAAAATAAATTGACTTACATGAGTGATTTTCCACTGGAAGACTTGGGACTATAAGTTTTTTTGTTTTTTTTAAATATAGTTTTAAGTGTTGAGAAACTTCCGAGACTATATATATATATGAGTAAAATTATGGAAAACGTTTTGGAAAATGAAAAATAGGGAAAACTAAAATTATTTATATATTTATCAACGTTTCGTCTTTATTTCAGGACTTTCTCAGGATGGTGCATTTTAAGAAATAACATACAAGTAGATATTGGAAAATATTTGTTGCGTTTGTGACGTTTACAGAATTGTTGTTTCTTATTTTCGAACAAATCATAGGACTACCCCACATATTTCATATTAAACGTTAAGAAAAGAGCCCTACACATATTTTTCAGAAACAATAAGTAAAAATCATATACACCAGACACTTCTCTTAGAAACATAATATGGTTTTACCCTTCCCACGCGAATAATACAAGGCTTTGTAACACTCAAAATACACTACGAATTAAAACAATACAGACTACACCACAAACTATGAAACAAACATTAAAAACAACAAAACATTTTCTAAAGAAAACACATCTAATGAAGTTATATATACTGCCCCATGTAATAATTATCATACGATATGGTGAAACTCAACCGGAAAGGCTTGCTAAAAATAAGAGATTTAAAATATAACAATGTCATCGAATGCACTATTCATTAAAACATGATCCTTCTTTTAACTTAAAAAAAAGCTAGCCTCATTAAATTCATTTGAAAGAAATCTTGGCGAAGACTTCTTGAATCAGTACTGATAATAAACTCTAATACGATTAAACAACGTAACGGATTCTACGATGTATCTATTTCATCAGCAAACTTATACTTATTGAACAGAATTTGAATTCAGATCTAGGTCAGCTATTTTACACCATAAACCTTTATGCCTAACATCGATTATAATAATGATAATATAATGGTAATAGTAATAATAATAATAATAATAATAATAATAATAATAATAATAATAATAATAATAATAATAATAATAATAATAATAATAATAATAATAATTAATGTCCAATTCTAGCACAACACCAGTTTAAAAAATGGAGACACTGGAATATATGCAAACTTTATGAATTGGACAACAATGAGAAGTGGTATGAGCATAAGCCAGAAGTGGTACAGGAGAACGACAATGTCAAATTTCTTTGAGACATGCGCATACAAACTGATACGGTTCTTGAACATTCAAATCCCGACTTAATCTTTCTAAACAAAAACAAGAGAACTTGCTTGATCATTGATATAGCCTGCCCCTTCGATACCAGAGTGCAGGAGAAAGAACACGAAAAAAAAATATCAAGATCTAAATTGAGAATAAGGGAGACTAAGGAAATGTAAAGAAGTAAAGGTGATTCCTGTTGTAATTGGAACGCTTGGAACCATAACGAAAGGCCACCATAAATTGCTAAAACAGATTGATGAAACAATTTCTTTTCCAATTCTGCAAAAGGCTTGCCTGTTAGAAACAGCGAAAGTGTTAAGGTACAGCTTGAATATCTAAAGTCAAGGAAATTGACTTGATGTTCAAAAAAAAACTCTAACTAAATCATCCAAAAGTTAAGACTACTATGAAATAATAATAATAATAATAATAATAATAATAATAATAATAATAATAATAATAATAATAATAATAATAATAATAATAATAATAATAATAATAATAATAATAATAATAATAATAATTACCAAAAAAAAATCATTCAATTTCATAAACACATCACCCATGTCGAATTCTGACGGCTATGGTTCGTTAGAAACAAAATCTTTTTCACGTCATAATCACATCTCATTTTTCGAATTCTAACGCTTATGTTTCGTTTGAAAATAAAAACAAAAACCATTCATTTCATTTCATAAACGAATCACACATTTTGAATTCTAACGGCTATGGTTTGTTCGAAAATAGAACAAAAAAAAAATATTTTAACGCCACAAACGCACCAAATATTTTCAAGTATTGTTCTTGTATTGAATTTAATCAAATCAATCACCTTCAGGAAGTCTTAAAATAAAGACGAAGCGTGAATGAATATGTAAATAATTTTTTGTTTTATTTTTTATTTTCGATATATATATATATATATATATATATATATATATATATATATATATATATATATATATATATATATATATATATATATATATATATCCTAGGCGTACTGAGAAGCTGTGCTACAACGAAACAGTCTGTCTGTTGATTACTATATAAGCCTTCCGTCTCGAGTCGAGCACTGTTTCATGCCGCTTCTTAGCGTAATGCAAAACTCTTTTTACATTGACAAAACGGTGAAACGGCGGTCAGTGTTTATATAAATAGACATGTATCATTTACGAGCGCTTCTCCTGTTGGTCTAATGGTTGATTTGAAAAATCAGCACACAAGTACAAATATTTGAAACAGTTAGGTCCGTTTGTGGTGTAAAACGAATGTTTTTGTTCTTTTTTTGAACGAAAAATAGCCGTTAGCATTTAATATGTGTACTGTGTTAATTAAGTGTTTTTCATAAATGTTTGTTTTTTGTTATTTTTTAAAACGAAAAATAGTCGTTAGAATTCAGAAAATGTGGTGCGACTGTGACGTGAAAGGAATGGTTTTCTTCTCTTTTTTAACAAAACATAGCTGTTAGAATTTGAAATGTGTAATATGTTTATGAAATGAAATGGGTGTTTTTATTTATATTTATATTTTGTTTTTGTTTTTTAATTTATTTTATGATCGATACTATGTTTTGTTGAGAGTGTAGTGTAAAATAGCTAGCTTGGATCTAAATTCAAGTTTTGTTCGGATAAAATAAGTTTGCTGATTATAGAAGATACATTATAGAAACCATTACGTTGTTTAATTGTGTTAATGATGAGTGCTGATTAAAGAACTATGTATTTATAGAGATAGAGCAATTAAAGTAAATTGACAGTTAGTTATAGATTAATGCAATACTCTAGGCCCCGCCTATTGAGTACTCTTGACAGCCTACTGATATTGCCTTCTAAATTTTGCATTTAAATGTTAATTTACTCTCCATTTCCTACGGCTATGAATGGTGGCCATAACGGTAAGTGTTTCGACTACTGAATCAAATATGACTTTAGTATTGAGGTTCGAATCGTGTGACCGGCAGGGATTGTCTCCTCTCATACTGATGACTGCAGGGTGGCATGAAACACATGTGTGTATAAGTTGATTTGAAAATAATATTTATTTATGAATAATTGAATATATGTATTTTTTTACGTAAATATTAATTATTTTTTATAACTAACAGCCATCGATGTTTCATGCTTATGCAATCTTCAATGTCGGGGATGTTAAGTCACGTCGGTCGGAGGGCTCGACCCCGGTTTACAAATCTCCATTGATTCGTAGTCGAGTGTCTTTCACTTCAGCCAGCGTCAATCAACATGACAATTAGGAGTGATTTAAATCTATAAACGCATAATCGTCTGGCGTGTACAGCGAGTAGTGGAGAGTGATCCAACAACAAGAACAAATGGTGTTAGAATCTCGCTTTTAAGCCATAGTCTTACTGCTCGTTTTAAAGGGGCTATACTTATATTTTAAAGTAAATATCAATTATTTTCACCTACAGACATTGATGTTTCATGCTTACGCAATCTTCAGTGTAGGGGATGTTAATTCACGTCGGTCGGAGGGCACGAACCCGGTTTATATATATATATATATATATATATACAGGGTGGGCAAAAATAAGGGTCCTATTTTTAAAAATTCATAACTTTTTTATTTATTGATTTTTTTTTTTTTTTAGAATAAGTAAAGGACCCCTTCCGAAGCAAGCATGAGCCGTATTAGCCCTAAGGAACGTACCCTCATTTAGAAAACATTATTTTTGCTTAAAAAACTCAAAACAGTGTAAAAAACAATACTTTAGTTTTTGCAAGTTTTAAGAAGTGTTTTTCGGCTAAAATTTGTTTTGTTTATTTCAAAAAATCTCGGAAGGGTCAGTCTACACACACATAAAGTTTGGTGAGTTTAACTTTTATTTTGTGGAAGTTATTCAAATTCAAGTTATTCAAATTTAAAGATAGGACCCTTATTTTGGCCCACCCTGTATATATATATATATATATATATATATATATATATATATTTGACACACACTTTCTTCCATATAAACACCTGACATTATCCTATATCCCTACAAAGCCACCATCTTCCCAGGAATGGAGTATTGTTGCCACATCTGGCTGGGCATCATCCACTAGTCTCTCTCTCTCTCTCTCTCTCTCTTAGACAAAGTCCAAAAAAGAGTCGCCAACTTAATAGGTTCCTCACTATCCACCAAGCTCCAGCCCCTGTCCCATCGCCGCAATGTTGCTTCCTTGTGCCTGTTTTACAAGTACTTCAATAGATTGTGTTCTGATGAACTTGCTGCTCTGGTGTCCCCACGATGCAAATTCACTAGACCAACCTGACAATCTGCTAAATCCCATCCATTCACTGTGGAGATCCCCGAATGCCGAAGAACCTTCTACACCAATAGTTTCTTTCCTCGTGCTGCTGGACTCTGGAACTCCCTCCCTGCTCCTTGTTTTCATGACGGTACTGACATGCAGAAATGTACAACTAATGTAAACAGACGCTGCGCAGCTCCCAATTTAGGTTGACCACCTCCCCAAACGTTTACCCTTTTTGTCAGTAGCCCGTTACGTCGCCAGTGGCGACCTGCATGTTTGGAGTGAACTATGTTAAACAAAATGCTAATATATATCTATATAATATGTCCAGTCATTCTTATCTACCTATATATCTATTAATTAACCTATCTATATCTCTCGTTTCGCAACCCTTCAAACACGCCGTTACCCACCGCCGCCGAGAGAAGTGCGTGATGCAGGCCAATTGCCGTTAGTATTCGGTGAGATTTCTTTTTCGTGTTGAGACACTTTTAATCAAGTATTCTTCTGTGCCTTTTTTCTCTCGCTTCTTGATCAGTTGCTTCGTGAGGTTTATTCCCTTGAGAATCATTTACGACCCTTGTCATCTCCTTCTTGTCGACTGGACAATCACTGGTTATCTCTCTTTGGTCATACCCCCGTAACGCTCCCCACCACCGCAGATCCCCCGGGGACACCCACCGACCACATCGAAGACAATCACTTCAAGATCATTGACCGTTTCAGAACGAAAGAAGAAGAGGAAGAGAAAAAAAGAAAAAGAAAAAGAACACGAAGAAGAAGAAGGAAAAAGGACTAGAAAATAAGAAGAAAAAGAAGAAGAAAAATCAAAATAATAAGGAGATAAAGAAAAAAAGAATAGGAAAACAAGAAGAAGAAGAAGAAGAAGGAGAAGAAGAAGAAGAAGAAGAAGAAGAAGAAAAAGAACAACAACAACAACAATAAAGAGAGGAAGTTTTTCGGCAGATCAACCCTTTTTCGGTTATTTATGAAGATACAGAAAGAGAAAGAACAGGAAGAACAAGAAGCAGGGGAAGAACAAAAGATGAACAAGAACAAGAACGAGAAGAAGGCCAAGAAGAAAGAACAGAATAAAAAAAGAAGACGAATAAGAAGTAAAAGAAGAAGAAGAAAGGAATTTCTTAACATCTTCAAATATTTATTTTTTGTCTTTGTTTGTTCTTTATTTAGTTTTACGGCATACCGACCCTTTTCCGGTTATTTTATGCCCGATACAGTCATTTAAGTAAAAGCTGTTATAGTTCAAGTTTTGAATATCTGCTTTTTGACTTACTTATTTCGTTTTACGGCATATCAACACTTTAAAGGTGATTTAACGCTCAAAAGAGTCATTTTCTGAAACATGTTACACCTCAAGTCATTAACATCTTAAAATACTTATTCACGGTGTTAGATGTTGGTGTACGTCATTGTCGTTACTAACAAAACTATGCAGAGTATGCTTGTCCGGTTTGGGAGAGATCAACGC